>QKWP01001091.1:83485-170728 GCA_003550325.1 Gigaspora rosea
GTAGATTTAGAACATTATGAATAATTTTAAGTATTGGTTTATTAGTTCCACGTTTTGCAAGTAAGTTTGCTTGATTGTAGAATGAGTTAAGATTTGATTTGACTTTGTGTAAAGTGAATGAGATGTTTTTGATAGATTTAATTTGATTAATAATAGATATAATGTCCCAATTTTTGTTTTGTATAGGTTTGGAAAAGTGTATTTGTTTTAAATTTTTGATTGCAGTATTGTTAGTTAAATGGATATTTAAATGGTTATTATTAGGAGTTGCAATAAGAAGTGAAATAATTGCTTCAAGTTCAGTTCGTGTTGTATCAGAGTTGGTAAATTTTAAAAAAGATAAAATGTTATACGGGTTACTTTTTCTTTAGTTTGAGTTGTTAATAGTAATAGCTTTTTCAATCTAATAAGCTTTATTTGAAATTAGCCGTTATCTCTGTTAGTTGTTCTTTACCTAATGAGCCATTTATTGGCTTGCAATTTGATTTTTGGGAAAGCTGCCAAACTTTACATAAGGGAATATAGAAAAAAGAGAGAATTTGTAATAAAGAGATATAGAATGCAATTGTTATCTGATAGATCAGTAAAAAAAAGAACTCTTGAATATGAAAATACTGGCATATATAAGCCTATTAAATCAAAATCAATTGAACAACAATATAATAAAGGTTCAAAAAAAAAACAAATTGCCAATGGCACATTAACTTAAATAAGCTTGAAAGTAATAGTGTATATATGAGCTTTATAAACCTCGAATATAATTATAACTTAATATTAATTATGTAAAGTTTGCTGCTATATTTTGAAAATTTGATTAAGACATAATATCAGAAATTGAACATGCTGTTATTTATAGACATTGTGATACATATAACATAAGGAACTTATTACAACCATCGTAACCTGATCAACTAATTCTTACACAAGATCTCTCGAATGCTATTTATAAAATTAAGCACAAACATAAAATTAGTGATTTAGATGCTTCTCAATTGTTAAAGTATCTTTTTGAGAAACAAAAAAATGAACCCATAATGTTTATACAACCTCTTATTAATACAGACAGTGATAGATTATGTGGTATATTTTGGATGACAGAGGATCAAATTTATTGTAGTCTCATTTCTCAGATATTGTATTGCATGATAATACTTCACAAACCAATAAATTTAATTATCCATTATCCTTATTTATACCTGTCAATAATGATAGAAGATCATGTTTAGGTGTACAAGCCTTTTTGAATGATAAAACAAAGGAGAGTTATAAGTGGGTTTTGCAACAAACATTAGATGCAATGAATATTGAGCCACGAGTTATTTTAACAAATATGGATCCTGCTATGGATGCAGCTTGTCAAATTGTATATAAAAAATGCTTATCACATACATTGTATTTGTCATTTGTTTCAAAACCTACCAAAATATACTTGGGTCTATCGATTACAAAACTTTTATTAATGACTTTTGGAAAATATGCAACTCATTAAGTATTAATGTTTTTGAGCAAAGATTTCAAACTTTATTAGATACTTATCCTGATATTAATAATTACTTGCTTGATCCACTTTATGCAAAATGCCATTCTTGGGCACGTGCTTTTACAAGTCGAATATTTACAGTTGGTATGCAATCAACACAACGTGTTGAGTCAATAAATGCACTTATCCATAAAGATATTTCTGCTAGCTCTACTACGGCTGATGTAGTTGAAGCATTAGACTTTCGAATGCAGAAAGAAGCTTTAAATCAGAGTTTTATAGTAAAATATAAGTCAACAATATTTTATCAACCATTTAATATAGAAAACTTCTTTAATAACATAAAGGATATTATTAAAAAATATTTTTCATCACAAATTGTTGAAGCAATACATACTCAAATATGTGAATAAGTACTATATAGATGTGAAAAGGTACCTAATGAAAAAGCTTTTGAATTAACTAAAGATCAATTAGTAAGTTATTATTTATTTATAAAATCTGAGTTAATTTATCTAAATTAATTTTTTCATTAGTATTAACTATAAGCAAAAACTTAAAATTTGATTAAAGATTAGAATTAGAATAAAAGTGAATTAAGAGTTAGAATTAGGGTAAATGCGAATATATGATAATTACGATTGGTTAGGGTTAGGGTAAAGATAAGAATCAGTTATTAGAATTCGGGTTAGAATTAGTTTTCAAGATTAGGGTTAGGGTAAAGATTAGAATTAGTTATTAGAATTCGGGTTAGGGTTAGTTTTTAAAGTTAGGGTTAAGATGAAGTTTAGAATTAGTTATTAGAATTAGGGTTAAAGTTAGTTTTTAAGGTTAGGGTTAGGTCTTGTTTTAGTATTAGACTCGAAGTTGTATATGTTATACAATATATTAATGATTAGATACCGTTAGTAGATGATCAAAATAATGAAGATATTGTGAATATTGAAGACCATTATGACTATCGGCAAGCATATTTAAAACATTAATAAACTCTGTTTCAAAAGAATCGATTCAAGAAGTATAGCGAATTGTTTCTTATATGGTTACAAGTTCATATCAATATATTATTCTTCTTAAAAATGGAACGCATTTATGTACATGTTTGCTATTAGTTTTACATGGAACTATTTATCGGTATTACTTTAAGAGTAGGGTGAATATAGATCATTTTCTAATAGTAATCACATTGTAATCATATGAAATCATGTGATTGACCAATACGGATTGTAAACAATGTGATCTGACCAATCAGAATTAGTAATTTCTTGTGCTATCTAAGTAAATTTAGATCTATCTAAGTTTTTTTTATCAATATATAAAGGTGAATTTTTTCAAATAGTATGAGTTCTAGAATTTCATGATTATGAAAATAAGGGCCATTCTACATGATACCAAATTTTTGTTAAAATGGTCATGGTTCTAAAAAATTTTATCAGAGGCATGTGTTTAATTTCTATATAAAATTTTATAGTACCACATAGATCATATGAAATTGATCTACATTCACCCTATCTTTAAACTGATGGTGAAAAATTCAAATGCATTATTTCATGTAATATTGATGCCAATACGATGGTTTCAAGACAATATTTGGAATAAAGTTAAATTGGCTTCTAATGAACCTTTTATTGAGCATCATCTAAACGTTTAAAAAGTTTCTAAGATGATATTTTACAGAGAACTTATCTGATTCTTAAACATTATGATAATATTCAAGAAGATCATGTTTATTAACATATGCACAAAAAACTATATTATGGTCAACTTATGGAACATTTCAAAAAAGTGCTACATAATTCAATAGAAAATAACGATCAAAATGCTTTAGATAATCTTATATTGTCTTATATTTCAAAAAAAGAAAAAAGCCAGCAAACAAATATGTAATCAGTACATGAAATCTTAAAAAAAATACTAATTCGAACTATGAAATTAAATTATCTAATGGTCATGTACTTGATGTTGATACTGTTAAAGATCTATTAGAATATATAGGTAAAGGTAAATGTCCAAACAAATGATTAAAAGCCTATAATGAAAAAAGTGCAGTAAGTAATCAAAAAGAGAATAAATATAAGGTTAATAATAGTAATACAATCAATACTGTTAGTGGTCGTAAATGTGAATTGTGTTATAAAACTGGTCATTATGCTCCAAAATGTCTCACTAAAAACATGATTGTTAGTATTCTTTATGTATACAAGTGTTATTAAATTATAAAATATTATAATAGCAATATTTGAGTATTTTATTTAGAGATCGAAAGCTAGTTAATAAGTAAAAGTTTGTATGATTTTACTATCTGTGTTGCAAGTCTATTAACATATATAGTGTGACAAATTAAGGGTATGACAAATAAATCTCTGCTAAGTATATCATATATTAAATACTTATTTGTCGCAATAATGATTGGTTATACTTAGAGTACAGGACAGGTCGGATTTGATCCAAAATTTTGCGGGTCGGGTCAGGTTCAGACACGGGTCGGGTTCAAATTATTGACCAGTTAATAAATTGGGTCGGGTTCGAGTTGGGTCTATTAAAGTATCGGGTCAGGTTTGGGTTTCTGTTCATTGACTATAAAACCCTGATTATACCCAATATAATTTTAAAATATAGCTGTGCAATACAGTTGCACTAAAACCAGAGACATTATATGTATAAGTACTATTTATACACTAAATAAATTTGATTATGCTAAGTAATTTATTTGTTATAAAGAAAAAGAAAATAAATCCGTTACTGGATGTTTCACATCTAATAACATTGCATCTGGCTTTGAATTTAATGCACTCGCAATTTGAGCCCCTTCATGGTCCAGGTTAACATATTTAATTTCAAAACCAGATGCTTTGTTAATTTTGTCATGTAAAAGCGATCACCCTGTGATTCTTCAGAACTTTCGTCTGCCAAATAAAACCATTATAGTTGCTACGCTTAATATTACAGCTATCTTGGTATGTTCATATAACAGTATTTATTAGCACGGCACCCCAATCAAATACAAGATTTTGCTGCCACCATTCTAGATGCATTAATCATACACTTCGTTAATGCAAGCATAACTATGTTTCTGGTATTTTTACCCAATCTATCTGATTTACCCGATTTATTATTAAAAAGAAAACAGAATAATATAAATAATATATTCTATTTTAGATATTAAGATGTACTTATACATATAACGTTTCTGGTTTTAGTGCAACTACGTCACGCAGCTACCTAATTAAAATAATAATCATAGTAATTAGTCACTGTCTAGTTACTTTTTACTCATTCTTGATCAAATTTATGTGAGCATAAAATGATCTAGGTTGAGACGGGTCAGATCAGGTTTTGGAATAAACTCAACCCAAACTCGATAAAAAATTTTATGCTGAGTCGGTTAGGGTCAGGTTTTATCAGGTTCGAGTTGGGTTTAAAGGAATCCGACCTGACCCAACCCACACTCTAGACACACCCAAGATGCTAAATGAATTGTGTAATATAATAGATTAAGCGACATATAATATACATTGCTCCGGGTGACGAATAAATTTATTCATAAAAAAATTTGCATAAAACTACCAAAAATAAGCAAACTAATATTTAACCTATTTATGTATATTTCAAATTATTAGCTTTAGCAGCCAAATTTGTATGCTAAAAACAAATAAAAAATTTCATAAAAAATTTTTTTATATAAGTATTTAGTTAAAGTAAGTAAGAAGAATCTTCAAAACCTAAAATCACACAAGCATATTTTAAAACTGCAGTATAACATATAATATAAGACCAAAAAAAATACAAACTCAGAGCAAATTGAATATTTTATACTATAGCAGTGAAAGTTTTTATATAATTCAGATTTTTAAGCTATTAGGTTAACTAGACCCCAATTATATAGAATGTTTTGTAGTTTAATATATACCAAATTTGGAATTTGTTATTGTATCAAGTTAATACTAGCTATATATTCTTTGACCAACTATATTCAGTGTGATTAGATTTCAATCTTACTAAAATAGATTTGATTATTGATTGTATTTGATATAAACTCAATCATAGTGTTTTTATAAACCTGAACTAAACTAAACTTAGGGCAAGTTCAGGTTCAGGTTCATTATTGAACCTGAACCTGAACATTTTTTTAAAATATATTCAGGATTAGGTTCAGTTTTGAACTTTTAGAGCTGGTTCAGATTCAGTTCAGGTTTAGTTTATAAGTTCATAAACATGTTTAGGTTCAGTCTAACATTTATATGGACTAGCATTCCTAGGTTTGGGTTCAGGTTTGGTCTGGCCAAACCAGACTCAAACTTTAAATTTTATTATTTCAAACTTCATACTAAACTTAAACTCAACCATAAGTTTGGTCTGGGCTAGTTCCAAAGTTTGAAAGCTAATTTGAGTCTAAATATACATACATGTATTTTTGAATACTAAACAAGTTTACTTAGATTGAGAAGTATAAATCGATTAATAAAATTTAAAGAATCATACAGTATAGGATACTATAAACCAACACTATTTTATATATATTTTACAAAAATTAATATAATTAAAAATAAAAAATTTTTAAAAAATTTTTTTCCAATTTGTAGCTTTAAGTCTTAGCTACAATTTGTTAAAAAGAATTTTTATTTTATTTTTAATTTTAAAAAGTTATTCAATTTAAAGTTTACCAAGAACTCTTTCTGACAATCACTTGGACCAAATTTTCTGACCAAAGAAAAACAAAAAGTTTTTTTGTTGGAGCGTTGCCTATACTTAATGTATAGTAGGATAACACAGAAAACGGTTTTTATAAAGGTCAACCTACTGCTCTGGGGACTCCTTTGTATATTCGACATGCAAGCCAAAAGCGTCTTCTTACAAGATAACTGGCAGGAGGTAGCACCCTTGTACAAGAAATTTTGGTGAAGAGCAAAGAGCGGCTCCGTCGACGAAGTGATCTGTGACAAAACAGTGCGAAACAACAAAAAAAATGAGTTTTATCTTGTATACACCCTCTTTAAGATTTGTTATGAGTATCGTCACACTCCCCTTTGGACTTTCGAAATTTCGCCAAAAAGTGGGAAATTCAGCTTACCCTCTCTAAAAGATCGGCAGTGTTTACTCCTTCCTAATTGGGATTGCGCCTATCTATTTGGAATCGACGTTACGAGTGCATTCCAGTACTGCTTACAAAATAAACAATGACTGACGTGGCAGAGATCGGAAGGATTCCGTGAAGAAATTTCTTTCTAGAAGATTCTATTAGGCGTCTACTTTTCTTTTTTTATATACATATAGTACTATGATAGAGCGTTTCTTTATGCAGTACTATATAATCTTTACAGTCTAGCACAGGCAATAATAGTGCCATTATATTTCTTTTTTTTTGCCATTTTCTTCTTTCTTTTCATGTTTTTCTTTTGTATGTTTTTTGGCTTCCGTTTAGGTGTAGAAGTTACTTCCCCATTTTATTCTCCCCTTTATATTTTCTATATTGTGTCTATTTTTTTCATTAGTAGAATCCTTCTACTCGAGAAGCTAGAAGAAGAAGGTTTAAAAAGAAGGCAATCATGATGCGCTGGGTGTAGATTCTTTTCAGTGATTTATTAGCTGAGTCATACAGATTAGTTAGTAATGAGATAAATTCTACTATAGCAGATCAAACATAGGTACTCCTGGAGTAACCGAGTTAGCCAATATTTGTAATATAGGATAAAAGCTGTAATTAAGCAGTTAATAGCATCTAATAAAAATATTGGCATGATTGCTAAATTAAAAAAAATTTAAAGTTTACTAAGAAATTAAAATTTGGCATTTAATATATGACAAATAACAAGTGATTATATTATATTAGCCAATCAGAATTGAGTATTTATTTTAAAATTTGGCATGGGGTATTGGTTTATACTGTTCTGTACTATAGCATTTTGTACTAGGTAAATCATTGTTTGTTTGAAGCTAAATATTTATATAAATTTAATAATTAATAAGTTTGCTATTTACTAGATAAAAGCATAGTATTGTTTGTCTAAAACTCAATTTTATTTCTTGTACTATAAATTTTATATATGTTCTAATTTATGAAATTAATAATAACTTTTGATTCACTAGTCCATTTTGAATGATTTAACTATCAAAATGTTCGTCTTGATAAGACAATTCTAGCAAGCCCAAAATTGTTAAAATTCAATCACAGGATCCCAAGATCGTTCATTACTAAGTAAATTTCTTTACTATTAAATAACTTTTGATCTACCAGGCTGTTTTGGATGATTTAACCACCAAAATGTTCGTCTCAGTGAGACGATTCTAACAAGACCAAATCGTTAAATTCCAATCACAGAATCCAGAAATCAATAAAGATTTATCAATCATTTAATCAAATTGATTTATATTTAAAAATTAATTTGATTATGATTGATAAATCTTTATCGATCTTTGGATCCTGTAATTGGAATTTAATGATTTTGAGCTTTTAAAATCATCTTACTGAGATGAACATTTTGGTGGTTAAATCATTCAAAATAGCCTGGTAGATCAAAAGTTACTCAATAGTAAATATTACTTAGTGATGAATGATCTTAGGATCCTGTGATTGGATTTTAACGATTTTTGGGCTTTTTAGAAGCATCACATCAAGATGAACATTTTGATAGTTAAATAATCCAAAACGGACTGGTGGATTAAAAGTTATTATCAATTTCATAAATTAGCTAATTAAAAATAATTTAAAAATCATGTAAGTGGACAGACAGAAAGTGCAAAGTTGCGTTTTTGATTTTTTGATATGTGATGCATCAAGAAAGTAACTTTTGTATCACAATACGAAGAAACTAAAGGTCCTTTGCTTCGCTTTGGACAATAATTTTATTAATAAAATTATTAAAAATTTTATTTTTATATAAAATTTTACTAATTGATAATAGCTTCTTGCACTAAGTAAACTTGTTTAGCACCAAAAAATATATCAAATCAGTATATTTTATTTACTTTTTTTAAAATTAGAAGAAAGAATGCTTAATTTTGAAAAGTTTTAATAAAAATTCAAAAATTAAGCATCTTTGATGTAAATTTTAAGAAAAATAAAATAAATATATTGAAATAATGTAATTTTGGTACTAAACAAGTTTATTTAGAGCTAAAAGTTAGAATCAATTAGTAAAATTTAGAGAATGATAGAAATATGCATAATTTTATTATTAAAATTATACAAATTTCTATTATTCTCTAAATTTTACTAATTGATCATAACTTATTGCATTAAGTAAACTTGTTTAGCACAAAAAATACATCAAATCAGTATAATTTATTTTACTTTTCTTAACTTAATTTTGGAAATTTTTATTAAAAATTTAAAATTATGCATCTTTGATGTAAATTTAAGGAAAATAAAATAAAATATACCAATATAACGTGTTTTGGTGCTAAACTAATTTATTTAGAAAACAAATTAGTTTAAATTAGTAAAATTTAGAGAATCATAGAAATTTGTATAATTTTATTAATAAAATTATACAAATTCTCTAGATTTTACTAACTGATTATAACTTATTGCACTAAGTAAACTTGCTTAGCACTAAAAAATACATCAAATTAGTATTATTTATTTTTACTTTTTTAAAATTTGAAAAAAGGATGCTTAATTTTAAAAATTTTTATTAAAAATTCAAAATTAAGTAATTTTGACATAAATTTTAAGGAAAATAAAATAAAATATACCAATATGATGTGTTATTGGTGCTAAATTAGAGAAAAAAGTTAGTTTAAATTAGTAAAATTTAGAGATCATAGAAATTTGTATAATTTTATTAATAAAATATACAAATTTCTATAATTCTCTAAATTAACTTTTTACTCTAAATAAACTTGTTTAGTACCAAAAAACACATCATATTGGTATATTTTATTTTATTTTTCTTAAAATTTATATCAAAGATGCTTAATTTTAAATTTTTGATAAAAATTTTAAAGTAAGAATAAAATATACCAATTTGATATATTTTTTGGTACTGAACAAGTTTACTTAGTGCAATAAGTTAAGATCAATTAGTAAAATTTAGAGAATCATAGAAATTTGTATAATTTTATTAATAAAATTATACATATTTCTATAATTATTTAAATTTTACTAATTGATTCTAACTCATATATTATGAACCTTGAACTAAACCTGAACTGAACTTATTTTAAGTTCAGGTTTATGTTTAATAATTTTAAGTTCAGATTTATGTTTAATAATTTTAAGTTCAGGTTTAGTTTTAGGTTCAAAAATTTTTTCAAGTTCAGGTTCAGGTTCAGGTTCATTGAACCTGGACCTGAACTTTTATTGAACTGAACTGAACTTCAGAACCCTACTCAATTATATAAACAAATCTACAAAAAATTTAAGTAATTTATATAAAGCAACTCTTTTTTTATTTAATAAAAAATTTATTTAAAAAATTTATTTAAAAAATTTATTTAAAAATTAAAGTTTTATTTAAAAACAAATGATCTTGTATTATTTGTAAATATGAATTGTAAATAACAGTTTTAATTATTATTATAGAAAAAAGGCTCTTTATATGCTACATACCAATAATTAATTTTATACAGACATTTGTAATCTATAACTATTTATTTTCATGTACTAGCCATATACACTATTAGCACACTTCTTATGCATCTTTTTATTTTACAAAGTGGTTCTTAGGTACTAAGCACTAGTCTGAGAGCACAAAATATTATGTTACTTTTGGTCTTTTTACTTCTTTTTTTGAATTCTATTGTATTCTCTAACTTTTTTAGACAATTTCTAAGTTGAACTTTACTAGTATTATTTGCAAAGTTAATTAAATTCTATACAAGCTTGAAACAGAAATCTTTATATTCATGGGTTGATTCTAAAGTTCAAACAATTTAATATGCATTAACAATCAAAGTACCTAGTAGCCAAAAAAAAAGTGGCATCCAATTTTTTGTATTACTTGCTACATACTGTAGTATGACTATAGTTGATCTGCAATGCCCACTCTACTCATGCAATTATTGTAATTGTTTATTATTTTTAGAATTTTTAATTTTTTTTTTTTGATTCTGACTCAAATACACATGTACTTTTACTATATTTGTACTTGTTTCTCTTGGTCACTATCTAACTTGTTCTGCCTCTTATTCTTTACCAACTAATCTATAATCATTAATAATATAGTAACAGGCCTGTTATTTTGCTAAAAAACAGCTAAGGGGAGTAACAAAAATCAGGTGATTTTTTAGGGGGGGAGGGGGGTAAAAAAAGTTAAAATTATATATAAGAACCTGACTATTTATATATTAAGGAAGAGGGAGGGGGGTAGGCCTCTGATAAAAAATAATCAGGTGATTAATGACACTGCCCTAATATAATATTTCTTCAACACCAAAGTGAACATTCCACTCAAATTTGATACTTTTATATACTTTCAATTCTTTTGAAAAATCTGAAGCAGTTTTTCAGACAGTTTCACAAGTACCAATACCAATTTGCTAGAGATATTAAAAAAGAGGAATATTATTAAAATAATTGTCCATATAAATATTAAAAGAAAATTAATAATAGAGGAGTTGCTCAAAAAGATAATAGATCTGACATCCAATTTGATTAAGGTTACATTATTCAAAGAGATGCATGATATTGGCAGGAAGGTGTAAATGTATCCAGATTTGCAAAGCGAAAATATTTTGAAGCCTTCAAAGATTGGTTTGTTTTTAATTCGAAAGGTATAAATGCTCATTTCAGAGAATCAAACAATCATTTTGTCAACTAAAAACATTTGAATTTGGTACATAAAGCTGCTTCAAAATGTTCTGTCATATAAGAACAATGGCTTTAATTTATTAAAATAATTTTTAATTGTTTCACTAGAAGGGGAAACATGTAGAAACTTTTTAATTTTTGTTTTGAAATATGTTGAATAAAGTATTTTTTATCTTCATTCCAGTATTGGTCAAGTGAGGATAACTTAAAAAGCTCTTGGTAAATAACCAAGGCAATTTATATAATAAGTTCTTTGTGGTTTAAGTCCAGTTACTACCTACTAGTGATGCCAGCTCTTTTTACTAATATATAAAGATTTGTACTTTCAATGATTGTATTCAATAAAGTTAATTTTTAAAAAAAACAACCAGATTGAAGATAAAGATATTGAGAGATAAATGAATACCTAGTGCAATAATAGATAAGCAAAAGGCTCAAAATCAGTAAGTGGTGGTAGCAATTTTGATACTACAGTTGCTATTAATTTATTCTTTCTTTTAGCTGCACTTCTTGTATTTACTTCTAATGCTTCATCTTTATTCTTATTATTTGATTTTATATTGTTCAAAAAAATGTTAACAAAATGTCAAGGTTGGTATATATTTATTATTATTAGTATATGTATTTGAAGCTTTAAGAAAAGATGAGAAGAACATAACAATTTTTTTTTGAGAAAACTTTTACAAAAATTGTACAGAGAATTGTCTAGAGATAATACCTTGAAATTTATTTAATAGCTTTTGCACTTTCATATTTTGGTCAATGTAGGATTTGATTGAATCGACAATTGTATTTGCTGATAATAGAATTATATAGAGAATTTTTAAAGGACTGCTAATTACTTGGTATTAGATTACAAGTATAGTTTTTTATTACAGTATTTAACAATAGATGAGATGATATTTATTGTGAAAATTTTTTTATGCTTGAAAAGAATTTGAAGCTCATTGTGACAAAATGAATATTGCATAAATAAATAAGAATTTTAATTTAACTTGAATAGAAACTGGGTAATTTAAATTCAATTTTATTTGTTTTTTATGTTAGTAAGACTAACATTAATAAAAAAAAGGTGAATTTATTTGTTTAAAACATGAGGCTTTATAAAATAGAATCAGAAACATTAAAGCTATGTATTTATATAATTTAAAATATTTATTAAAATTAATAAAATTAAATTCAATACTAGTTACAGCTAGAGATAAGTAAGTATTATGCATAAAGCAATTTTCTTGTTAATAGCTTAAAGTAGGAAGTAGTTTATAACTATTATTTTTCAAGTTTTTAGAACTTTTTTTTCTTTTCTAATTGATCTAAATCTACAAAATTAATTTATCAATTTATATAAATAGATAGTTATACAAAAATGCCAACTTATATGCAATTAACAATATGCTATGCTTTAATTTGAGCTTAAAAAAGAGAATACATCTTATAAAAAAATCTAGTGCAACTATACAATAATGGGCCAAAAACTATTTTAGCAGCCAAATTTAGCTGTTAGACAGTTTAAGAAATAGAATATAATTAATACCTTTTTCATTATTGTTTACTAGAATTGTTCATGTAAATTCTGGTATTGTATTCTCCAATTTGAATAGTTGTAGTTGATAAAGAGAAATATTTCAAAGTTATTCAAATATGTGGAAGCAAAGTTATTTTATTCTCCAATATAAAGTAGTTGATATGTGCAAATATATCCAATATATCTGTTATTTTCTAATAAAATAATTTTAAAATTCTATTAATAGTTCTAACTTTGATTTTTTTCTATATTATAATATAGTAACTTTTGTACAAGAAACTATATCACTTGACTTAACATGTAAGAAGGCAAGGAATATGAAGATAAAAAGAAATAAACAAAAAAATAAAAAGACAGAATATAAAGACAACAGATTTATAGTCAAAGGATAATATTAGTTTATTAGTATGATATTTTTAAGTACAAGTATTTTTAAAAATAAAAAAAGATAAAAAACAGAACCTTGCTCTGCTTTGGGAAAAAAGGCAAAGTTTATATATCAGCAATAACTTTGGATTTTTACAATAATGGACTAAGATATTGGGCTATAATAATGAACTATATTAATGAACTGATAATAAACTAAGATAGTGAACTATGATATCAAACTATAATAGTGAACTAAAATGACAAACTATAATATCAAACTATAATAGTGAACTAAAATAACAGACTATAATAATAAACTAAAATATTGAACTATAATTATAGAAATTATAATAAAAATAGCTCCTTTTTGAGAACTGAGAAAAGTTTTTCTATAAACTAATATTACAGACTTGATTAGTTCAATGAAATTTGTGCTATTCTTAATATTTTTATAATATTTTTCTAATACTAATTTTTAAAAATTATACTAAAATTATACATATAATTACAATTTGGTTTTATATTTGCTATTTTAGTACCAAACAGACCTTTAATCACCTTTTTTATACTATCATTTGTTTTCAAATTACATTCAATCTGTAAATATTATTTTATTGCATGTTTAAATTAAAAATTGTAAAACCTTTAAACAAAAACAATAAATTGGAAGAATTGTCTGAGGTATAAGAATCTAATAATGATGGGTTGGTTAATAAAGGTTTTTGCCTAACTAGAGTAGAAAATGGATTCTCTTTCTTATTTGTGAATTTAATTGTATTGGCTTTTTTTGATGACATTTTTGATTTTCTTAAAAAAAATTAATAATAACACAAAGATACTAACAATTGCATGATGTGAATCTATAATCGTTTTTGCTTTTCCAGGTTCTAGAAATAACCAAACTTTGTACTATTTATGCCAATATCAATAACTTAGAATTATAATAATAGAACCTATTGTTAAATATTACTTTAATTTACTCTGGTATTTTCTTTATTATTTTGAATACAACTTCAAATGCTAATACTATAAACTATGCATCCTGCTTGGTATCTATTAACTAGTAATTTTATGCTCTAATGTTTGTTTCAGATTAATCTTTAGTAATAACTAAAATAGTATGTAGAGTCCAACTACATTTTTTGAAAAATTCACTTTTTGTTATATACAGATTGAGGCAATATTCACATTTTATAGTCAGCAATAAAAATTGTACTATTGAAGTTGAGATTAACTAATGATGCTTTGTACTGAGCATTTAAGTATACTTTTTATATCTGATGTAAAAAATAATATAGTAGTTTTTCTTTTGATTTTGTAATTTTCAATTTAATATTTAAAAGACTGATTTATTTATAAAATCTAGTAGATCAAATAACTCATTATATTTAGAGCATCAAAAATTGTTGATATATTTACTAAATGCATAAGGTAGGCAGTGTGAATTTAAGGATTATATCCAATATGACCATTGGCTTTAACTATTAGGCTTTTTTATAATCTTGTCTTATATATTACTTCAAGATATTTTAAAATTGATTGCTAATAAAAATAATTAGTAATATTGTTAATATAATTATATTTTAGACAATATTTAAAATTTAGTATTCTCAAAATTTTCTAAAAACTCTACTTACTTAATTTTATTTAAGTGCTTTCAAGAAAAAAAGCTGTTTAAACTTTCAATTATATTATATACTAAACAAGGACCCTGAAATATACATAGATAGATCAGGTATTAGTTTGCTTATTTTTGGAGTCTTTTATGCAGATTCTTTCTACTTATAGTAATTTTTTGCTTATTTTAAGGTTTTCTACTACAGATCTTTTTATTTTTAGTAATTTTATAATAAATTGGTACTAGACGTAATCTCTCATAAATTAGATAGATATTGTTTAGTACAAATATAGCTAAAAGTTTGAATAGTCTTTTTTTCTTGGCAGTATTTATTTAAGAGTATAAACCTTAAAGTAGATTCTTTAAAAATATTAAATAAAGAAAATTCTATTTCACTTGGATTAATATAATCTAATATAGAACTTTTGTTATATTATATAATATAAATAATATACTATTATTAAAATTTATCCATCCTAGCTACTAACTAACTAAACTATAAAATCTTTAACTTGTTATAATAGTTGTGTAATATAATATAATAAAAATTATATATTAGGTTACTTTAATTAGGGTAAAATAGAATTTCATATTAAATAATTCTTTTGTAAAAATTTTTAATCTTTTTATAGCAAAAATATACTAACTATATAATCTTTATATTGTTTTCAAATTTGCAAATTCTTATATCTATAATTATTGCAAATTATACATAATCCACTAAGGTTTTTACAGTATTTAAGATTTTTTGGAGCAGCTATCTGTGCTATATAAAAATAGTTCTTTTTATACTATTTGAATAAGTTTACTAAACTTTTTCTATAATTTTGCTTTCTGATTATTTAAATATAAAACTATATTCTGTTTTATTATCAACTTTATATGAACTTATTGAAATATTATCTCAATCCTAAAAAAATAATAAAAATTGCTCTTTCTAAATAGTGATAAGTTTTTGAATAGTTCTTTTAGATTTTTTCCAATAGTGGTACACCTGAACCATAAAACTATAAATGCTTTTTGGCTTTATTTATGGCATTATTTCTAACCTACACAACAATAGGTGTTGTATTATTATTACTATTATTATATAATGTAAATAGTTACTTATATCTAATTCTTTTCTAAAAATATCATACTTAAATCTTAGAGCAATAATTGATAGGATGTGAATTTTACTATTGAATTCCTTTTTATTCAATAGTAACATATCTCAAAAGCTATCATAAAAATTGTATATTGTGAGTCTTGTACTAGTTGCATAAATTATTTTATTTTTATATAAACTTTTTAGTAATTCTTTGTTAGCAGCAGAGTTTATTACATTGTTAAAAACTCTAATAATAATTCTTTTTTTTGAAAAAGATATTACATTTGTACATCCACAAGCAGTAAACATTGCCTGCTATGTGTATAACTTTTTGTATTGAAAATTATAATTAGGTGGATAAGGTAGATAAATTTTTTGCAATATAAGCAAAAATTGAATAATTGAGTTTTTTTAACTATACTAGCCTATAAAAAAAGATGGCCAGATTAGCAATACTTTAGAAATCTTTTGTAGTTTTATATATGAATTAAATCTTTTTCAAGTTGTTGCCTATCTATCTAATTATTTGCAGTGCATGTTGGTAATTCACTTTTTAATATTTTTTTATATATTTTGAACTAACTCATTTGTGATTTTAAAAGGTATATTCCAGCATATTTTTTGTAAAGTTCTATCTGATTCCAGACTTTATTTGATATTTTTCTATGCTTTTATTAACATGCTCTGATTCTAAATAAATTTCTAGATTGCATTCATTCTTTTCAATTGCAAGAACAAATAGATACCAATTATTATGATAACATGTAGTAAATGAAGATACAAAATCAGCACTAACTCTGTGAAATATAGTTTTATCTATATTGCCAATATTTGAAATCACTACAATGAACTTTCTATCTTAAGAAAAATAGAAAAAAATTCTATATCTGCAATTAGTTGTTGGATAATATTCTTATTATAAAAGCCTATAACACCTAAACTAGAGTATTTAGTTTTTGTTTTAAAAACTTTGTTATAACATTCTTTAATTGCTTTTGATAGATTTAATTCAATATTTGGTTTAATTTCACAACAAAAATATTGAAAACCCAGCTTTAATATATTTTGATTATGTGGTATAACAACAATAGTGAAGCTTCTATTGTTAAGCTTACATTCATCAACCAAATATAAACAATAAGGTATTATAATATGTTTAGTTTCAGTTTCTAATTCTAAATGACTACTTTTCACCAGGCTCTAGACCAATTCAATAATCCAAGATAGGGACTATGATGCCTTTATTTAAGATATTTGTAGCATAGCAGTTTTTGAAAATTATTTTTTTATAATCACTTAAATTGGTATGTTTTTTCCAAATTTTTAGATAAAAGCAGTTAGAAGAAATTCAATACTTTGAGTTTATTATGACTTTGTAGTGGTATTTATATGTTTTGCAAAAAAGATGTTTTCTTTTTATTAGCTATTTTTATTATTACAACTAAATCAGAAGTAATTTTATTCAGCTAATATCAATTACAGTATGTTGATGTAATTATCCTGGGCAGATCTCATCAATTATTACATAGCACCTCATTATTCAAAATATATGCATTACCTAAACTTTGATACTGTAGGACATTATTATACTTACTATGAGGCTCAAAAAATAGCAATATTCTATTCTGTATTATATATTCTATAAACTTTCTTAAAAAAATTTATTTATAACAAACTTTTCTATTTTGGATAAATTTAAATACTTTTTGTTCAGCTTATTCCAAAGGTTATATTTTAGTCTCTTTGAAGCCTTTTTTGCTAAGGTATCTGCTTCTTTATTTTTAGAAATTTTGCTATGTACTTTGATTTTATTGAAACTATATTTGATGTATTTATTCTTAACATATTATTAAATTAATTTTACTATACCTTTATCTGTTATTATTACATTAGGAAGTTTTGCAAAGTATTAACTAACATGCAATACATTGCTTAACAAACCCTATATAGTACAGCACTTTTTATTAATAAAATTAGTATTAAACATTAGTAATGTAATAAATGGCTATTTATCACACCTATATTATTTAATACAATTTTATTAATAAAAAGTATTATACTGTATAGAGTTTATTAAGCAATACATCATACCTGTTAGTTAACACCTTACAAAACTTTCTAATAGATATTATTTCTCACTAAGATTCTTTTTCATATATTTTTTTTGTACTATATTAAGCACATTTGCACTATCTATAAAGATCTCTATTTTACTTTTGACTAGAACTGCTCCCAATTTTGCTTTTGCTATAGAACCAGGTGAATTTATGTGTTTTGATTATTTAATAAAATTAAGGGGTAAGGCATAGCTTATAGTCAAAATTGTCTTCCCGACATTTTTAGACTCGTTTCTTGTATTTTCAGCAGTTTTCACTTTTTTCTTTGTTGTTGTCTTGTCGGGCTGATCCGTTAAAGATCAAATTTTACGATTTGATTGACTTTCTGTCATGCGAATACACCTGGCTTTAGCACTACCCCAAGTATAGAGACACGTAAAAATTATTTTGATTGATTTTTGCAAAAATTTTGATAGATTTCGATTGATTTATGTAATAGTTTGATAAATTTCGATTTATTTATGCAAAATATTTCAATAAATTTCGATCCTCATATTATTTTCATGTGACTTGAAAATATTGATTTGATGTCATGTATTTTTTTTTTTAGTCAATCATCACATTAACATGTGATTTTTGATGATTTTTTGCCAAATGATCAAAATTTCGTAAGTTTCGGTCATATTGGTCAAAATTTCAAAAAATTTCAATTTGAACAAAAGATCTCGATTTCTTTTCAAAATTTCTTTCGAAAATTTTACGTGTCCCTGCCTTAGAATCGCCATCAAAAATTCACCTCACGTGATCAGTACCAAAATTCTTTCAAGTTCAGTTAGGGTTAGGTTAGGTTAAGTGCTCAGTTGGTGAGTGCCCATTTAGGGTTTGGTTTAGGTTATTATATAGTAAAATCGCTCAAGGAAAACTTTTTGTTAGTGCAAAAAGTGGTTTCTTATGCAAACTTTTGAGAAATAAGCATTTTTTGACAAGTGATGTTTGTTTTTGACACCAAATTATGATCTTTTATTGGCCAATAATCACGTAGGGTGAATTTTTGGTAGCAATACTGGGGTAGATTGGCTTTAGACCACTCCCAAAAATGGAACTCCGATTTTGGAAATAAACTGAAACATGAGATAAAAATTTAGGTTAGAGCCTTAATGTTAGAAGCTATAGATTAGATTAACGCCTATTATGTAAATTTCATTCCCGTCATTTTTTTAATTAGTGCACCAAGATCGATTTAAACATTAATTTTGAGTATTTTCGCTTAGGAATTGATACCGATCACAACAACACGTGATCTAATTTCCTAATTCTGCATTTTCTAATATGGGTGATGGACTAGGAAAACCCGCCTTTGACACTTTTTTATCAATTTTGAGATTTTTGATTCAAATTAAAGTGCCGGTTTCTTTCTGTATATATTTCACTTTTTAACCTATGTTGATATAATAAATTATCGAGATTTTTTAATTTGAAAAAAAAATTCTTCGAAAATTTCATATTCTAAAAATAGATTCACGATCAAAGATCATCCAATCAAAAGTGACAAATTAGATCATCAATAAATTGCGATATAAAAAAAAATTTCCACTTTTCAGCTACAAAAACAAGAATAAAGGCGGGTTTTAGTTTTGAACGATACTTTTATATTATACCATATATAAATAAGAATAATTTTTATTGCTGGTTTATTGAAAAAATATGATAACGGTAATTAATTTATACGTAATGATATATTAAGTTATATTATATTTAATGCTAACCTTAAAATTTTATTTAATAAAAAAAATTTTTATTTATTCAAGCTTTTAGATTTTTCCCAAATAAATAAAAGTTATTTATTTAAGCCACGATGGCTTTGGACAAGTTATCTCTTGAAATTTTATATCTACGTATTTTCTTATTTCATGGTAAAGATATTCTTGACGTTCTTTTGATAAAGATTTTAAAGGAATTTTATCAAGAACTTCATTAACGTTGAATCTATTTTTTAGAATATTAAATGTGCTATATGTACCATATGCTTCAGTTTGACATAATACTTTTCCCGGATCTTTGGAAGTAAATAAAAAATGATTATACTTTAAAATCCCGGGTAGCTCTTTAAAATGTGGTTTTAAAAATTTAGCAAAATCGTAATATGCCCATTCTTTACCGTTATTATAACATATTCCATTATTGGTACCATTTTTTGTTGACTTATTAACTACTTTTTGAACATCGTCTACTGTGTTAATAACTGTTTTTCGAAAAAGTGTTTTAATATTACCAAAATATCCATCGCATATAAATTTCGTATGTCCAGTTACCATAAAATTTACCTCAACCGTATCATACATGCCAACTAATATAAGCCAACACCAAAAGTATAATGAGAGATTATTTTTATTTTGTGCAGAGCAATTATCACAAGTTACTTTTAAATGTTTTTCATGATTATGAAATCGTCGCAATCCATTATAAACAAGATTAATTGTTGTATTTGCTCCTTTACCCGTTCCTTGAGGAAATTCATTCTCAGCAATTATATAATTTAATTGTTGAGCTGGATTTTGTCCAGTATTACAAATACCAAAAATATGAGCCTGAAGTGCAGATTTAAAATATGTTGTACCGATTTGTTGAGGAGAATAAGGCACAGGAACATTTTGTGCCCAATCGTAACATATATGCATTGTATCAGGTAATATCGTACTTGTTAAAATATTATTACGATAGTATTCTCGTTCGATTTCTGCTTTTTGTTTATGATCATCTAACCTTTTTTGAATTAATTCTTTTTTCTCATTATAATTTGCACTTCGAATTTCAGCCTTTAAAGTTTCACAAGTTTCGCATAAATCTGTACCGGGCGTCATAAATTTAATATGTGGTAATAACTCTTTCCAAATGCGAACAAAACTTTTATAACTAATTTTATCGAATGGCTTTTCAGGAAAAATATTAAGACATTCGATAAAATTATTATATACTTTAGTATAATCTTCATTAGTTGGCAAGTAAATTATTGACTGTGTATCATATTGTAAATTTCGACCTGGTGACGGATACCCATGAACATTAGCATAATTACTAATAAATGTAAAAACCAAATTTGATACAGTCTGATCAATTTTTGTACGGTTTTTTGTATTAGGAATTCGCTTTGTATTGCCGTGTAATCGTTCAACTAACCCTTTTGTTTTTAAACTTTTATTAATTTGAGCAAGATAATCTTTTCCAACTCCAATTAATTTAAGGTATGTATTTTTACAGAGTTTAATATCATTATTAAATTGATAATTAAACTTCTGTTTAGCATCTTCATTTGTTTGATTATATTCGAAAGCCATAAGCTGACCCATTAAAATTAAATCTAGTTCTTTTTTATCTAAGCTACGAAATTGCATATGTCGTTCAAAAAATCGCTTAAATCCAACTTTTTCAAAACATTGAAAAGTATTTCTCATTCGGCATTCACAGTTTTTGGATTGAAAAAATTTCCATAAATCTTGTGCAACTTCTTGTACTAACTCGTTATCTTCATATTCACTTAAATCTAGTTGCTCTAAAGAAATATGTGATGGAACAAATGTATTTTCTTTATTTTCATTTAAAGACATAGCGATAGTATAGTAGTATAACGAATAAACACGTGATCAAATTATTTATTAAATGATTGGATGTCTAGAAGTTAACAAATAAACACGTGATATCAAATGATTGGATGTCTAAAAATAAATCAAAAATTCAGGGGAAAAAATCAACAGAAATTTAGGTAACACAAACTATAATCGCCATTTTCTCAAAATGGAAACCCCCCTTCAAATGCGGGTTTTCCTAGTCCATCACCCATATTATTGTAACTATGGTCATTAGCTGTGTCGATAATGCTGTGTCGGCCTCCCCTTTCGCTTTTTTCTTCACGTGTACGTAATAGTCAAAATTTGCACTCTCCGATTGGCTATTCCTCTTCAGGAGTCGCTAGCATGTGATATTATTACACGACATCTTGTTGATTGTTTATTGTTGTCTCATGATCAAATTAGTTAGATCGCCAACCAATCGTCGTTCTGCTAACGAGCTTGGGATGAACAATAGAACTAGAAGCCATGCCCTTTAAATTAAGTCCTATTCATCAATTTATAATTCTATGTGGGGTCATTACATTCCCTTTAATACAAGTTTTTAATCCACGCTATCATAAAGCCGCTATCTTTGCTTTTATGTTTACTTTTTTATTGGCAAGCGCTAATCAGTTGAATCTTAAAGGGCTGATCAAGTTTTTACCCCCGCGTTTTTTAAAATTTATTGAAAATTATGTTCAACAAAATCGAATAAATTCTTTTTTTGAGGATCAGTCTGAAGGTTCGTTTTGTAAAGTGTCTTGCTATATTGTATAACTGTTTTGAAGTTCAACGATTTAAAAGTCGAACGAGAATATCGAATGAGAATATCGAATTTATTAGTTCTGGCAGTGTAAATCAAGTATACTTGCTAATTCTTTCAGTATAGAGAGAATTAGGTAACTGTTTTTGTACATTTCCATATATAAGACACCTCGCCTAACAGCACGAATTTCACCTATTGTAGGGAATGTCGAAACACGTCGAACACAGTTTTCATTGCCGAGCTTGAATTCAACAAAAAATAAGTCAACTTTAAGAGAGCAGTCGAAACAACGCATGGCTCCTGAAAAAAAGATGCCCTACCGAAACATGTCTCTTAATTTTAAAGATATCTCAACGCAACAACTTATATCTTCTTCCACGTATGACCCAAGCCTCGTACAGGTTCATAATGACATCTTACCTGAAGGATCAGGTTTGGAGTTTAAGCCGACTCTACCTGATATAGTATCCAATGATGTGAAAAATTTGTATGTCTCCGACAAGTCTTCATGATTCATGATATCGATATTAGACTACCATCCCCATATTCATTTTGCTGCTTAAATTCAAATTGTTCTGTGATTCAAACGCACAATTTAAACAGAACACAGCCATTTCAATATTATTTATGCTTTGACGTTGAAGCTACATGTGAACAAGGTGGTGGTTTTGACTATAAGAATGAAATTATAGAATTTCCCGTTTTATTAATTGAAAGTAAAACATTCAAAGTAGTAAGTAAAATTTTTAATTTCTTGAATATGCATCATACGTTCATTTTCATGTTTTTACTTTATTTATTATTTATTGATTATTTATTTATTATCTTAAGGTTGATGTATTTCATTCTTATGTCAAGCCAAGTAATAATCCTGTATTATCAAAGTTCTGTATAGAGTTGACTGGAATACCACAAGTATGCGATTTTTCTTTGTCAATTTTTGTTTATCATTTCTATTCATTTATATTTATTATTTTTTACTAGTCAACTATAGATATAAGTCCGTCGTTTCCTGAAGTTCTATGCAGATTTCAAGACTTCTTATACAGTCATAAAGTATTTACTTTTCTTTATCATTTCTTTGTACTGCAAATAAAGAATTATCCATGTTATTTATATACTTACAAATTTATTAGCTTTTTATTGATAACAGTTGCGCTTTCTTAACTGATGGTATGCTTATATTTTTATTTCTTATCTTAATAATATTTCATTCTAAAATTTTGTTATTAACTGTATTTAAGGTCCTTGGGATATTCGTGATTTCATCACAAAACAATGCAATGTTTCAAAAATACCCCGACCAAAATATTTTTCCCTTCCATGGGTAGATGTCAGAACTATGTTTGCAAAGTTTTACAATTGTAGGCCTCGTAATATTCCCAATATGCTGGCACATTATGGGCTGAAGTTCGAAGGACATGAACATTCAGGAATTGATGACGCAAAAAATTTAGCATTCATTGCTAAGCGTTTGTGGGAAGACGGGGCTGTATTTAGGACGAATCGTAGATTGCAACGATAAGTGGGATAAGACTGATAGGACTATTTATATGTGACTTTTTTTATATATTAAAACTATAAATTTTATTTAAGCAAACTAGTTTGACGAAGCTATAATAATGAATAAATTTATCTTGTCTACTCAGTGTTGTCACGTTATTATATCCATGGATCTTTTGTGTTTATGTTTATAGTACCTGTCATGGAAACTAGACCTTTCCTTTAACCTTTTAAATTGCAAGTTATAACCTTAAAATTTTTGAAATAAATAATATAAAGTTAATATCATGCTTTTCATAATAAAATAAAGTTATGAATCTCCCTGATTTTATTTTTAAAAAATAATAATTGAATTAAAAATTCAATCCGTTACAAAATTAATTGAGTCACAATCTGGGTTATTTTGACCTAGTTATATTTATTCCATGAATGTTAGCTTCTCGTTAACTTTTGCAAATGTGGCATTTATCTATATAATAATATGAATAAAAATGGGTTGTCACAAATATTTTTAACATCGCTTTATTTAGATATTTATTTAAATTTGCAAATACTGTAGTGCACTGACCAAAGTACCCCTTTTTCAATACCCCCATCGCAAATACCCGGTGCAAAGCACGAGATCTTTCTTAATTAAATATAGGTTTTTTTAAAATTTTTAGACTGCTTATTGTAAGTGTAAAATGTGTAAATGCTCAAAATTTTTTTTCTTGCGGCGCAGACCCGCTACCGTGTAATATACCCGGCCTTTTGGTTCATAATATTTTAATGCAAACTTATAATCGAATTCTAATAAGTATTTAAAACTATAAGTGATTTTCATATCATAAATATGATAGGTTCCTCACAATTACAATATGCTGATTCGTTAACTTAGGGAGTTCTCAAGCGCAACCTAGAAGCAATTTCCTCGAGATTAAATAATCCACAAGTATTAAGTTGCAACTTTAGCTATTCTTATAAGATTAAAACAATAATAAGATAGTAATCTTTGTGAGATTTGTCAAGCAATATCCCTATAATTTGCTGGTAATTATTTAATTGCTTTGATAAATCAAGATAAACCATTTTAAATTGCATCAAGGATTTTTGCAAACAATATCATAGATTTTAAACAAGGTTTTTAAGAAATTCAAAAAAAAAACAGATTTATTACAAAATATTCTGGACTAAATAACCCAGAAATAATTATAATAATCAGAAAATCTGAAGAAATTACTTAATGGAATAATCATAAAAAGCTATATACACTATACTTGTGCTATAATTTCATTTTTGCATATTCACATTACAAAAAGTTCAAATTGTCGAAATTCCCATAACTGATAAAGGTTGCTTTTTAAAAATTTTCAAGAACACCTCCTCATTCGTAATATTGGCAAAATCACTTATAATTTACAGTAGCTTTCTTAAAATCTATAGTTTTACTGTCTTTGAGTAATTTTCAATGATCTAAAATAAATATATTAGAACTTTAATAAACAAATATGTTCATTTATTACATTAAAAAAAAAAGTTAGTTTTATAGTACCCTTCACTCCCCAACCCGGTATGCACGGTGGACAAGTTTTGTATCGGTATTGATAGGTTATTGGATTTGACATCATTATAAACTATACAGCAGAAATAGACTCGGTAAATTAATTTTTTATCAGACTTGACAGGATCGATTTTGGGAGGTTCAATTGTATAACGAATCCCTTTTCTTCCATGATAGACAGTTCAGGCTTTGTCTTAATAAGATGTTATTTAAAATTGTCTTTAAAACTTGTTATTAAAATAGAAAAGTTTTAGATACCTCTAGTTTATATAAAGTTTGCTTTTACTAAATAATAAGTTTAGAAATAGAACTAGTAGATTAGTTTTAATTAGTTGATTTATATTGCTAATTCATTTTTTTATTTATTTTTTTTTTTTTAAAAGCTTTTATATTAATTAACTAATTAAATTATAAATTTTTTATAAAAACAAAAAAAAAATTAAAAAATTAAAAAAAAATACAAAAAATAAGCATCTAAGCCAACCTTAAAACATTAAAAAGTAGGTTTATTTATAATATTTGCTTTAACTATAACTTTGGCCTAGTTTTAATTTTAATTATTGTATTTTAGACATTTGGTAAATACAAATTAAATAAACTAGCAAATACAGTATTTGCAAGTTTTTTTTTTATTAAAATGCTAATGATTGCTTAATTATAAAATAGTATTTTGGTTTAATAGTTTTTTTTAGTAATTTTGATATAAAAGATCTGGTTATAATATACGATTTATTATATAGAAAACTTATGAAATATTTAAAATGATAAGTAAATAATCAGTATTCCAAAATGAGCTAGCTCGAATAGTCTTATTATATGCTCTGTATAAGTTACTTGGTTCACTTGGCTTACAAGCAATTAGGGGACCAATATTGTATGATTATTTAAGAATGTGAATATATAATATTCTTAAATAAATCATACAATACTAGTCATCTAAGTTATATGAACCAAGTAAACTTACACAGGTACAGAATAAGCTTATTCGAGCTGGTTCATTTCTAAACATTAAATTTGAACTTGTATATAGTTTAACTATTAACTATATTATTTTAATTCCAGCATCTATTTAATAAAGTACAGAGTTGCTAGTAAAACCTATTAGTTTTACTTATTGAATTAAATGAACTAGTAAAACTATTGTGCAACTTGATATCCAAATTAGCAGTATTTGGTAAAACTAGTAAAATTAGTATATGGTAAAACTTATAAAACTAATAATACTAGCAATACTAATATATAATACTAGTAAAACTGATGAAATAGTGATACTAATAAAACTAGTAATACTAGTAATACTAGTATACTAGTAAAACTGGTAATAAACTCAAACAAAGCAAATAAGAATATTAAATATTTTGTTTGTTATAACTAGAGATTGGTATAGGATTCTGTATAACAAAAGGCAATTTTATCTAGTAATACTATTACGAGTTTTATCAATTATACTAATATACCACATATCACCAGTATTACCATCGCCGTTTTCACCATTTCATCAATATCAGCAATATTACTAGTAGAATCAGTATCACCAGTATCACCAGTATCACCAATGCTGATTGCAATTTAATTTCATTAGCAACTCCAGTATAATGCCCACTTCTATTATAGTATCCTCCTTAAAATTATAACGGGAAATAATTAAGCATATTATGATATCCCGGGTTATTATTCACCAACTATGATAAAATCAAAAAAGCTTTCAAATAAAAATTATATGAACCTTGGCATGTAAGAAAAAAAAAGTATTTTGTAAATATATATATATATCAATTTTGGATAAGTTCATGGTGAACTTCCTCAACTCAGCCAAGCTGAAGAAATGCTTATTGCGCAGGTTCTTATATTTACTTTTTACAATCTTCAATGCAGGTAACTCGGGAATCAAAGAAATGTAATTACTTTTCACAAAATATCATGAATGTATTACAAAACTATCTCGGATCCTTTTCACGATTGATAATTTAATTATTCGAAAGCCTGGACAAGACCTTACTTCATTTCAGTTAAACGGTCAACTATTGTAAACTGGATAAGATGTCTCAAATATAATTTAAACATGTAATAAGTAAGGCTCCAGCCTAGGAAGCAGCGCCGTTTTCTAGAGCTAATATACTCTTTAGTGTTCTTGTACTTTGTTTATACAAATTTTATTAATTCTTAGTATATTGTCCAATTTTTTGGATGCGTGCCAGATTGGTGGCACATTAATCAGCCACAACGATGTCTTTATCTCAGTATGTACAGCAAGTTTGTAAAATTTCTTTTTGAATGAAACTTCCACCATGTATTTCATCAACCGTCAAGTTTCTATTTTTTTCTTTTATTAAAGGTATAACAGAAATATTACGGTAATACAGTCGACTCTCTATATACCGATCTAATATAAATTTTAAAATTGCATTAAGAACGTTGAAGAGTTGTCGTCATTCTCGTCTGAAAATTTTGAAAATTATAAAAATAAAAAGAACACGAGTATGTCTTTGAATCTAAAATAATAATACTAGAGGCTAAAGTTGTTGAGAGAAGGAATACCTATTTTTTTTTGAAAATAAAAAGATGATTCGAGTGGAAATAACATTAGGAAAAGATTTTTTTTTTATTAAAACTTATAATTTTATTATTGTTATCATTAGAATTTTATAATTAGCTTAAATTACTTGAACCGATTAATGCGCCAACAACTTGACACATTCAAGAATTGCAATTTTACGATTCTACATTGCCCGACAACAATTTCCCCGAAAATCATTTTCCCGAAAACTTTTCACGACAAACAATTCTTCTGGCAATATTTCCCCGGCACCAACACCTCCCCACTTCCCGACAACTATCCTCCTCCGACAACCACCACTTCTCCAACAACTACTCCTTTCCAAACACTAGACAACGATTTCCACGATACATACCTCAACATACTACCCTGACACAATTATTTAACTCCCCGTCGTATACGTAATAAATAAAAATAAATTTTTAAAAAGTTTTTTTAAAAAAATTAATTAAAAAATTAAAAATTTAGAAAAAAAATCGAAGAGAAACATTAAATTAAAAAAAAAACAATTAAGCAATTAAAAGAAAGCTAAAAATTAAATAAAAAAAAATTATATAGAAATAAAACAAAAAAAAGTTTAGAGAAAAATAATTTAAGAAATTTAAAGAAAGTTAAAAATTAAAAAAAAGAATTGGAGAAAAAAATTAGTAAAAAATAAAAAAATAAAAAATATAGAAAAAAAATAAAATAAAAAAAATAAAATAAAATAAAAAATAAAAATAACTAATAAGTCAAAAAAAATCAACAGATAACTTATTATTGTTGTTGTTGACTTAAATTTTTTTAACTTTTCTTTTCTTTTTTTCTTTAACTTCATTTTTCCGGTTTTTTTTTTTTTAATTAATCTTTCCATTTTTTTTAAATTTTAGTCTTCATTTTTTAACTTGTTATTTTTTAATTTTGAACTTAGCTTTTCGGTTTAATATTCATTTGCGTATCTCGCGTTGCTTACGTAACGCGTTTAAGTACAGTATCGACTAAATCTCAATGAATATAATATTTAAACTTATCAAAAGAAAATATTTGGACAAAATTAAATAATATCGGTATGCATATTTGCCAACCAAGGATTGTGCAAAAGGTATTAAGTTCATATTTTTTTAGTTAGTCTCTTATTAATTTACATTAATAGCTTGCGAATAACCATTGCTGTTTGCAAAATTCTGAAAAAAAGACGACGAAGAAATCACCTGATTGATAGATTATTTCTGATCTCTTAAGCTACTCCGATACAATTTCATGTCGGGAGTAGCTTTAACAAATCAGAGATCATCAACATTCGATTGATTTCAAGCGACAAGGTGATCATTTTTGTGAGATCAGATGACTTTATTGGACCACATGTTAAATCTATCGTTTTAGCAATATATATTCTGTTTATTATTACGCCAATGGTTTGATAGCAACTTGTTGAAATGGTAATTGCTGAAATCGAGTTACTATGGCTATTATAGCTGCGCGGCGCAGGATCAGTACGATCGGTGTCAGTAAAATTTAATGAACCAGACAAGTACGATTGCACATAACAAAGCTCAAGTAAACTCAACGAAAAATAATTTTATTGTCAACCAATCTAATTTTGCCGACCTTACTAGTTAAAAAAAAAACTTTCTGGCAAAATTACCACAACATAAAAAATAAGCTATTATTGCGAATGATTCAATGACAACGTTTTCATTATTATTGCTCGGTCAGATGATATTAATCCAGAAGGAAAAATGCATGGAAATCTGTATGTTACCAATCACAGACTCTACGTTAAATTGCTTGGGTATCCACTTCAAATACTTCGTCTAAGTTAACCATTCATGACTCATAACAAGTTGTATATTTATGACTATTAAACATATATGTCGTAACAACCTAATATTCAGCCATTGTATTTGTTGTGTTGGAATATGTATCCAAGAGAAATTTACGGCGGGACGAGAATTAACTATAAGTATTACACAGTGACGGCGTGCATGCATTGATATCGCTATGGAGCTTAATCACCAGCAAGAAGTATTGTACAGCAATTGCAGATGTGGAGCCCAAACACCAACAATAGGTTCACACACTGCTATCACAGCTGTTGTACCAATCACCAAACGAAAACCTTGCTTTACGAAACAAGGGATCCTTTCTGGAGATGGATTTCATGCGTGCACATGATTCCTTAATTGTGCGCATTAATGCCGTTACGGGGCAAATTGGACAAAGTTTATAGTTACGATGCAAATGATGACAAGAAGGCAGCTCTCCAGAGGCGTGACTTGGTGATTTAACCCGATTTAGTATAAACGTGACTTGTTTATTAATATAGTCCGAGTTTATTATATTTTTATATTAGATTTAATAAGAAGATTACTGCGCAGAAGAGCTAAAATAACCTTCTTTTTATACTTTACAAATATTATGGGAATCTGAAATCTAACATCATAAGTTCTTTATGAATGGAATGCTATAGAAACTACGAACTAGAATCATATGTTATTCTACCTCATATGACTTTATCATGCCATATGTACTGTATGTATCAGACGATAAATGATATGATTTCTAAATCACCACACATTACGGCTAAGCCTCTGATCGATTATGCATGATCGGATGTCACATTGGGGTATTCGGTCAACTATGTTTGACAAAACTATATGTGGTATCTATGAAATTTAATTATTGGAGATTTTTTTTTGAATTTAATGATCAGGATAGTGATCAAAATAGTGGCTGGCGTATTTATCACTTATTATATATAATTTAATAGTAAGGAATGACTTGTATGTTTTTAGATGTCTAGAGCGAATAGCTTTACATTTTTCAATTATTTTAACATAAATCGATTCTTAAACACCTTTATAACAAAGTTACGTTAAATATATTGTATTCTAGCATTAAATTTTTTGCCCACAATAAAAATACCTCTCTTAGAATAGTTACAACATGAAACAGAATTTTTGTAAAGAGTCAGCATGAAATTTAAATATTAATGTTAAAAAAGTTTCAACGTAGCTTTGTTATAAGGGTGTTTAAGAATCGATTTATGCTAAAATAATTAAGAAAAATAAAGCTATTCGCTCTAGACATCTAAAAACACACAAGTCACTCTTTACTATTAAATTATATATAAAAGGTGATAAATAATCCCAGTCACTATCGATCACTATCCTGATCAAAAAAATCCTTAATTAATTTTTATATGGTACCACATATAGTTTTGATTTACATAGTTGACCGAACACCCCAATGTCACATGAAATGTGGCGTAGTATAACTTTAATGATCATCGGAAATATCACGTTTAGCGCATTCATGCGGAATCATGCGCATTTTATCAAATTTTATATAAGAAAATTAAAGTATATATAATTTAGGCCAAGGAGCGTATTGTCGGGCAGAATTAAGGAATATGGATACAAAAGTCTCGAAAATTTCCGAAAAGAAAACGAATAAACCTAAAAGAAGAGCAAGTTCGGGGTAAAAATTTGAGCACGTATCCGATATTTTCCGAAGTGAAAAAACATAAATTCCAAAAATTATATAATGCGATATAATGCGCATTCATGCGCATGTTATCATTTTTCCCATCTCTAGCCCTTTCACTGCTTTTATCGTGAAGCTTAGTTTCACGAATTAGATTTTGCATCGCGTTTTATTTTCTCAGTCTGAGCCTAATCGCAAAATGAAGGACTTTGCACTGTTATCGTTGTGGAATACAACCACCAAAAAAGATTTATGTTGTACTATCATGGCCGTGGTGCCTAATTACCAAACGAAAGGCCCCTTGTACCAATATTGTCATGAAGCTATTCATAAATAATGAGTCCCCATACTGCTATCACCATGAGGTCTAATTACAGATATATGAAATTTTTGTTGTGCACTCGTAGCCTCGTAACCTAATCAGCAAACAAAAGACCCTTGCACTGTTATCACAATCGCAGAGCCAAACAAGCGTTCCTTACACCAGCATTACAGCTATGGTGCCTTTCACCAAATAAGAGGCCTTTGCATGCTTGCGATTGTCGTGGAACCCATCTGCGCTTACTAATAAAAAAAACAAGTGTAAAACATAATCCTTAGAAAAGATAGATAATTTCTTTATAATCATAGAAATTCAACTTCAACAATCATATGTACAAAATTAAGCAGGAAAATCTAGATACCATGATGTCAATGGCATAAAAAAATCATAAAGGTTGGAGCGACAAATCGAATATGTACCGACAAGCTTATGATTAATTTACGGACAAGTTCATAAATAGAATCTTTCACCAAGAACTCATATAACTTAATTCTAATTTCAAACTTGATCCTAACAATACTGTAATGACTAGAATTACATGTTAAAATGAGCTCAATAAATACATTGTCTACGAAACGAATATGTCTATCTGTAAAATAGGTTTATCAGTGAAATGGGTGTCGATGTCTCTGACCTGATGATTTCATTGGCGCATAGTTGGCTTGTCATTTAAAGTAGGACATTTCAAATGTCGATCATTATAATCTCTGTGTTTAGAGGCATTATCACCTGAAATTTGCAATAGGTAATAAATACGATATCCTGAATTCTGTCGAACAGTATTAATTCGAAATTTATTGTTATGATGCAAATTGTCGTTAATGTTATTAATTTCAAATTTTATTATCAAATTTTTTAGATTCGTATATTTTTGAATTTTACTCTTTCGGTTGTTTCATCAAATTTTCGATATATATATATTTTTGAGTTTAGGTTTCGTCTTTCGCTTAATATCTTGTTTCGATCAATTCACATAAGATCAAATTGAAAACCATAACTCTTTCCAAAAATGAATAAATGAAAATCATTACTCCTACTAAATAGATTTTTTTAAAAAATCAGCGTAGCCGATATCAAACAGAAACCCATTTCGAAGCGTGATCGTATTGGTGGTATAAGTAAGGAAGGAAAGGGGTGCAATCATATATTGCTGAGCATGTAGGCATAACATAATTCTGACTATCATAATTTAGCTACTCGCCATTATTGCCGGTCTCTTTTCTCGTCCATCAGCAGTGTAAGTAAGATAGGATTGTTACCCCAATGCAAGGATATTTAATGACCTTTTGCTTAGCGGAAGAGGTTACGTTCTTTTCATTATAGCCCGCCTTGTAGTGAAGGCTGACTTTATCATCCCACCCTTCTCTCTGTGACTCATAAGAGAAAGGCAATGCAAGGACCTTATGTCTACCGCAGCTATTATAGCAGTGCAAAAGATATTATGTTAGTGACTATAGTAAGAGGCAAGGACCTCATTTAAACCCTGCGGTTACGATAGCAGTGCAAAAACTTTATCTTTAGTGATTAGGCTCCATGGTGCGTTAGTAATGCAAGGATATCATGTTGTTAGGTTTTGCAGCCGCAAAGCAGGGTAGGATAAGAACAGGAATCATAAGGTCGTTAGTCAACTAATTTTTTATAATCAGTCGATCGATTAGTCGACTAATCAGGTAATCGAATAATTGACTAGCAAACTAATCGATTAGTTATTATAATTAATAAAGGTTAATAGCCAAATTTAATTTGTAAAACTACTATTCATATAACATCTAACCAACCGATTAGTCGGTTATTCAACTAGCTGACTAGTCGACTAGCCGATTAGTCGATTAGTCGACTAATTGATTAGTCGATTAATTGACTAATCGATTAGTCGACTAGTCGAATAATCGATTAGTCGTTTTTAGTCAGTCGACGACTAACAGTTTTAGTCACTGACTAATCGACTAAAAATTTCTGACCGATTCCAATCCTTAGGTAAGGAACTCATGTTTGATGAGAAGCTGCAATAGCAGTGTAAGGAACACATATTTGGTGAGAAATTGCAATAGCAGTGCAAAACGCACATTTTCACGATTAGGCTCCGCTATCGTCCAAGATGATGATTAGGATTCGCAGCTAGAGATGCAAGAGGCTAATGCTGTGACTAGGCCCGCGACTGCTATAGCAATGACAATGATAAGACCTCGTATTTGCGCTTAGGCACCGCTGACCTCATGTTGTAATCATACTTTATGGCGGCATTAGCAGCGCAAGAACCTTAGGTTGCGATTAGGTTTTGCAGCTACAGTAATAGTACAAAAACCTCATATTGTGATGGGTAGGAGTCTGCAAATGCCCATGCCCAGCACGCTGACACCAGACCAGGCAATAATGCCTATTAGCACAAAAGTGCCAAGCACTATTAAAGGCATAGACACAAAGCGCCAGGCAATACCAAAAGCCTGGCACAAAGTGCTAATAAAAACATGCGCACAAGTGCCAGAAACAAAATATTAGGCTGCTAGGCACAATTACATAATACATATCAAATTTTTGTGCTTGTGCCCTTGCCCGTGCCAAATTTTGCATCTATGTCCATGCCCATACCCAGGCCTGAATTTTTTGTCGGGCATAGGCATGAGCCCGGATTGCTGACTCCTAGTGATGGTCTCCCGACTGCAATAGGACCTAATGTTTGTAATTAGGTTCTGTGGCTACATATACAGTAGTAGTGCGATTGCAGTTTAGATAGCAGTGCATGGACCTCATGTTTCTAATTTGACTCAGCAGCTACGATCGTAGCTCAAGGATCTTATATTATGATTAGGCTCCACAACTGGGATAGTAGTGCAAGGACTTCCTGTTTTGTGATTAGGCTTTACGACTGCGATAGTAGTATAAGGACCTATTGGCAAGTAACAATAAACGCATTGCTACATAACAATATTAACTGATTCTAGCTATACAATTTCTTCTTGGCTGCATTTCCCCATGCGAAGAAACAATAGATTTGTTTATTAATTTTGGCATGTTTTCCTGGTTGACATAAATATGTAATTTTTATTAGGTGGATGGTTAGTTTAGATGGAAATATTTTTTGAGAGTATAGATATTCTAATATGTATGATATAGAGCTTGTTATTGATAGCGACCAGAATCTCCACATATGGCGATTTAAGTGATATAAAAAATGTTAATAAAAATGTTGAAACGCGATATTTCACATGGTTACTAACCTGATAATCATAATAATGTCGACCAAATTTTCCTTGTATGTCCTAAACATATTTAACAAGAAAATCTTTGTTATGAAACGAAAAAACATCCACATAACTGAGTTGTACCTCTAGCCTTGGCTTTGAACTTCCTTCAAGTTGGTGCTTGTATCAGTTTCAGTCAGTTTTTCTTGTGAATGTAAAGTCCCATCTTCATACTTACTAATCATCCCAAGATCTCAAGCAATTCACTTTACACTGCCCTGAAAACCTTTTTTATTACATTTTTCACCAAGAACCAGGTTTTGATTATCAGCCAGCTCAGCAAAAATATAAATGTATATATAAGGGAAGAGATGGGTATCAAAGAATTGGCTATATCTTCATGCATCCTAATTGGGGCAAAAAAAAACCAAAATGGGAAAGAGATCAAGGTAATGACCAAGAAGAAAGTTCCAGAAACCAACAAATAGTTGAGGTTGAGTTTAAATTTTTTGGCAGAAAAACAAATAGCAAAGAGGAATGTAATAAAAATATTTACACTTGGACTTACAGGCTTGTAAAGTTTATGTTTGAAATAGGTAAACAAATATAGTTGTTATTTAAATTTTTATATCTAAAAATTTTATATGTGTTTTAAAGTAAGTTAAAGGTATTTCATTAATATAACAATAAAATTGTCTGTTTTCATATTAACATATTTCATATGCTAAGGTTTTGAAGAATTATTACACCCATTATAGTCCTCTTTAAAATTGTTGAACATGATTATTGTTTTTTCAATACCTGAACATAAAAACTACTGTAAATACAATTTCTTTGTTTTGAGAAATTTCATAATTTTGGTATATAACAAGCAAGTATATGCATATATGGAATAATATCATCATATTAATATAATTCTTACTGTAAAATAGTTCCTTCTTTTGTTTCAACCAACTTGCAAAAATTTTTAATCTATTTCATGCCAAAGTTTCAAAATTAATTATATTATTATTTATTAAATAATTATACATATTGTTTTATATAAAAAGTAAAAAATTGTGGTAAAGTTTTTGGATTTTTTCTCTTTATCAATCTGGTATTAGTATTAAAATAGGACCCCAGACATCTCTCATATAGGTTATAACTGGGTTTTGGCCAATTTTGTCTAATTTGTTAAAAATGACAAAACTATATTAATTAAATAAATTTTGATTCAGTAATCAAAATTGAATAAAGTTTTTTTTGTTAGATATTCCTCACTGAGCTTTGTTTTAAAAAAGTTCATTCAAATTGAACCACTAGATGCCAAGATAATTGCAAAAAACTATTTTTTTTTGGCTTCTCAAATTTTGAAGGATTTTGCTAAAACATGTAAAGTATGACTCCTGTACTAGATGTCTGGGGTCCTATTAAAATTAAACAAAAAAATGCAATTAATTAATTGGTTTTTTAAAAAATTTTTTAAAGATCAATTAAAAATCAATTATAGCCAACTAATTAATTAATTGATTAGTCAACTAATTAATTAATTGATTAGCTAATATATGTATTAAAATAACTTAGTATAGCTACTAATTACAATATTATGTGGGTTGGATAAGTTTTGTCAGTAGATCAATATCTTGATTATTTTTAAAGATACAGTTTTAAACTTATATATATATTATAGTAGTTATAATAAATTTTAAAAAAGATTTTAGATATTTTTATTAGATAGTTTTAAAATATTGAATTTTTAATTTATTATATAAAAAGGATTTGTCTAATTGTAACAATGTATTACACACCTTATTTGTAACAACTATATTAATAACTCAAAATTTTACTAGGGTAACTCCTGTTGTACTTTTAACAAAAAATGACCTCTTGCAATTTTGTATTAATTTTAATTTTAATTTTAATTCTAACCCTAACACTATTTTTAATTTTAACTTTAACCCTAATGATTATTATATAACAGGTTGTTACAAATAGATTATTTTATATAAAAATTATTGCAAATTTTTTATATAAAAATTAATTCAACTTTATCTTAATAAGTATAAATAAAAAAAAAATAAAAATTAAATTAATTTTTTTAAAATTTAGCCAATATTAAATAAATTATGTAGTTTTTAAATATATAATTTATTTTTAAATTAATATATATTCATTCCTCCCTATAGTCACACCCATATAGTTACACCTTTATTTGAGCACCAAATACTGCACAACAGACTTAAAATATAGTAAAAACCCTTATTATAGTCACAAATCACTTATAATCACTATCACTATAAAAATTTGAATTGTTAACAATTTTATTAATAATAAACCTTTACTATAGTCACCAATTTCTAACTAAATACAGATTATAAAATCTGATTGGCAAATATTCATACTCATGTATATTTAAAATTATTTATTAAAGCTTCTTATAGGTTTAATAGCAAATAACTTTTGATTCAATAATCAAATTTTAATGAAACAACTACCAAAATATTCATCTCAATGAGATGATTCTAATGAGCCCAAAATTATTAAAATCTAATCACAAGTTCTTGTTAAGGATTTGTATTACTTCATGTGTTTAAGAATTGATAAATTATAAATATCTGAGTAAAAAATTCTTAGTGATCTTGTGTTTTGTGATTAGATTTTGATAATTGTAGACTCACTAGAGTTGTCTGATTAAGACAAGCACCTGGTAGTCATTTCATCTAAATTGGGCTACTGGATTAATCAAAAGTTATTCACTATTAAACATTTTAAATTTTTTAATAGTATTTTATTATGTTACAATTTTATATTATTTTAAATACTTATTAGAAAACCCTGGGTCAATCGTGCAGTAGTTAGCACTCTGGGTCACAATCGCAAGATCATGGGTTCAAGTTCAAAGGTAACGAAAATTCTGCCAGGGCCACGATTGAAAATAATCAAGCAGTTACTGGCATAGCCATAGAGTCGATGACAACCAGAAAAGGTATAATTCATCAACAAATGATATAAATATTGAGAGAGCCCAGTTTAAGAATGAAAAAGGCAAGTCATACCACCCAAATAAAAGAAAGAAATTGCAGGATCTGAGCTCAGAAGGACCTGCCCCTACCCGAAACAAAAGGAAGCCTGAAACTTTGAGAAGGCTAGTATGGTATCTTTGAGAAGATTAGAATGGAAAGGAAGTACCAGTTAGGGTTACTGGAATGGACTACCAGAGACTGGACTAAAGGCTGCTTCGAGTAGGATGTCAGAATGTTAGTACCGAGTGGGGCACTGGGAAAAGATTTCTGTGAACTGGACATAAAGAGGAAAACCAAAAAGCATTACGACTGGTGGATCATCAATTAATTAAAATCACAAAAAATTAAAAATTATTATATAGATAAATTTTATTACTAAATTTAAAAATAAATTACTATATAATAGTAAAAAATTTAATTTTAATAAAATTACTTTAAATAATTATAAATAAAATTTATTTATATAAAATTTAATTATATAAATATAGTTCATTATTTTGATTATATAATTTTTTATTATAAAAATTTTTAATATAAATATTTTATATAATAATAAATTTCAATTCGTTAAATTAATAAATTTAAAAACCAAAATTCTCAGACACTCTTTCCGACAATTACTTTTACAAATTTCTGAACAAAAGAAAAACAAAAAATTTTTTAGTAAAAGACAAAGCAGCTGTATATAATACTGGTTTTTATAAAGGTCGATCTTTTCTTCTATTCGGGGACTCCTTTATATATTCGACACGCAAACTAGAATTGTCAGTTGTGCAAGATAACTAGCAGTGGTACAAGAAATTCTGGTGGAAGTTTTATTTTGTCGATGAAGGTTTTCCAGTTTGGCTAGGCGGTGAACTAAAAAATGAGTTTTTCAACACTCTCTCTAAGGTTTTTTGGTTATAAGCACATATTCGACCATATACCCACTACCATATTCTCACTTGAAGCAGATTTTCTGGAATTTTTGACAAAATTCGGCATACCCTTCCAAAAAATCGGCATTGTTGTTCCTATCCTAATCAGGAAGAAGGTATGCAAGTTGATAAACAGAAACAGACATGTAATGAGAAGTGGCACAGTGGAGTAAGCAGATCTGCAGAACTAAATTCCAGAATGTTCTTTTGTTTCTTTTATATACATATAATACTTTGGCAAGACATTTCCTTGTGCAGTATTATATAATTTTTATCACTAGTCAGAATCGATTTTCTTTCTTTTGTTTTTTTCTTTTTCTGTTTCCACATGTCAGGATTAGCTTCTTTTCTTTGTTTTTCTTTTTTATATTGGTTTTTTTTTTTGTATAGTTCGTTTTCTTGGTAGTTTCTTTTTACTTTCCCCTTTTTCATTTGTCCTTTATAAAAAAGGAAGAATTTTAAGAAAAGGAGTATGATCCTGACATGGCATTAGCAAACCGGTTAGTGATGTTTGGAAATTAAGTCTCGACAAGCATTGGGACCCCAACAGAGACAAATTTGTGAAATGGCATGTCGCACCTGGTTACTTTTGTATCAAGTGAGTCTTTATTTGGATATAATTTGATATACTGTATATGTACTTCAGTACGAACATCAGTCATTATGCATTTACAAATAAATAAAGGCAGGATCATCTAGACTAAAAAAAAATAAATTTAAACCCAAATTTTTTAACAACTATCTAATTAAAATTAACTAAATTTTTTTTTACAAATTTATTATAACTACTATATTTGTATATATAAAATTTAAATCTGTATATTTAAAATAATCAAGATATTGATTTACTAACAAAAACTTATCATTTCACCTATATAGTATAAAACAACTAATTAATTGTAACTTGATTAACAAATTTGGAATACTACTGGGTATAATTGAGTTAATTAAAAAATTTTTAAAATAATAATAATTTATTCAGCCCTATTAATAATATTCAATGGTATCTTCTTTTAGGTGTTTTAGGTTCTTTAAATTTGAATATATTAATACAAAGTGAGTAAATGACTAATTCAATTTGTTACAAATTGTCATATTAGTATTGACTTTTAATTTTATTAAATGAAGGTTTAGCTAATAAATTCTCAATATTTGTAATTTAGAGCAATATATATAATTTATTTAGAATACAATACTATTTCTAAAAATAGTAAAAATTTAAATTTTTACAGCTCCAAATATTAAAAGATTTAACTTTTTACAACTTCAAATATTAAATGAATTTTTAAAATCTAGATCTATATTTCAATAATTTGTATTTTTACAATTAAAATAAAAACAAAATTTGCTATTGGCCCTTTAGTACTAAGAAGTAATAACATAAATTTCTAATCAGAATTGAACCAAAATTCAATTGGCTAATAGTTGTTATTTAAATCAATAATACTTTCTGAATTTAAAGTTGTCAATTCACAATTAAAAACTAAATGCCCTGTTAAAAAGATTTATATTGTTCTACTCTTATTTAAAAAAATACAATATTAATATTATGGACTTAAAACTGCTTTATATTTATTTATTAAATATTATATAATTATAACGTTTACTAACTTGTCTTCTATTACTACTTAATTTAATATAAATAACATTTTCTATTTTAATACAGGTGAATCACTAAAGTTAATTTAGAAATTAAAAAAAGACAATATTTTTAATAGAATAATAAGTCTATTTAATGTTAAAAAATTAATTTGAGCTGAATAAACAGAAATAATATTATCTATAATTTCTATTATTTCTTGTTAATTTTTATTAACTTTATATCTATATTCTATTTTAGATATAATTGCTACAAGCCAATAATATCCATCATAAGAAATTAATATTTTATCACAAGTATAAACAATTGAATCTAAAAGTTTTGGTAATTAATAGGTGATCTGTTAATATTTTACTATATATGCTCTAATATTTATTATAAAAGTTATATAAATTAATTAAAGATTTGATCTTTCTATTAATATTATAAGCTAGAGCTTTAAGTCATATGATTTTTTGTACTTCAGAGTTAAGTTAATAAAAAGGTTATTTTTTTGAATTTTGATCTTGATTTTTAATTCTTAATTTATCTATTTTTTAGATACTCAAAATCAAATCTGAACAATACAATTCTAGAAAAAGTTGTTTTATATTATTAGATAAATTTTATTTATAGCAATATATTAATTAATATAATTTTAAAAGATGCCTTGAAATATAAACTCTGTAGCAGTAGCACTACATACGATTAGCTGGCAATCAAGAGTTTGAGGCTGTAAAGCAGGCTATGCTAGAACCTTGATTTGGAAGTCACAAAACATAATGTGAGACCTATAAGTCTAAAATTATATAATACTATATGAACTTATAGTGCTACTATTTTGGTGTAGCAATTGGTTGGGTTTATAAATACAACTCCAGTTTTGTCTCTCTTAAACTGATGCAATAGGTTGCACTTGAGTGCCAATTGATTGCTGAGTGATATCAGGCATATTATTAGATTATAAGTATATAAAGTAGACTGCCCTATTTCTGCAAACTACTCTATTTCTACAAACAGTAAATATCTTTTAACTTACTAGCTTATTTTGGGTAATTTTTCTATTAAAATAAGGACTTCACACACTATGATGTACTTGTATATCACACTCCAATAATCTATCAATTAAATTTGAAGAACAGGTATTACATGCAAATTTTTTGTGTAACAATATAAAGAAATTTTCTAAATTTTGTAATATCAAAAAATTTCATCTACTTAACCATTTTTCACACTCTAACAAAAAAAATTCCTTGCAAAATTTTGTATATACTATCATCTATTCTAACTTTTAGCATTAACCCTTATCCTAACCTTATATTAATTTAAATTTTTGTTAATATTAGTTTAATTACATATTAGATATTACAAGCAATTAAATAATATATCAAATTAGAATTTAGGCTTGATTCAGGTAATAATATTGAAAATGCAATAAAAGTTATTGCAGATACTCATACATTAAATATTATACCAAATTGCCCAGATAGTAAATAGAATATTATAATTTTTTGGCTCGAGTTTTTGTTTTGCAAATACTAGCACTTGCAAAATCCTATTTTTTGATAAATTTGAACAATTATTTATTTTATTTGAAAAAAGAAAAAGAAAAAAATTAGAAACTATTGCTGGAATTTTGAATTTGCAAGAATGGACATGGCCAACAGATAGTGAAAAACTTGTATTTATTGCTGCAAGAGTATTGCCAAAAATAAAAAATTGAAAAAATAGTCTGCTGCTAATTTAAACAATATTACAAAATTACAAAAATTTAAAAAGCCTAATTCTAACTTAACAAATCATACTCAACTTTATAAATCTTGGATGATGCTAATTATTCAAAACCAAAATTAATTGTGTTATTATATATTAAAAATTTACAGTAAAAAGAAAAAATTATTATTTGCTATATAAAAATAATTTTTATATATAAAAAAAGAAAATTACTACAAATCACTACTGGTGATCATCACTAGTGATCTACAATGCATAAAACAAAATAAACAAAACAAACTAAATAAAAATTAAATCTCTTTAATATTAGGGTAAGGGTGAGAACTGGGATGGGGCAGGGGGTATAGTTTATACCAAAATTTTATGAAGAATTTTTTTTTTTGTATAAAAAAAAGTAGTTTCATAGGCAAAATTTTAGGTTAGAAGCAATTTTAGGAATTTTTTAAAATTTTTTGTTTTGTTACACAAAAATTGATCTACATGTTACACCTGATCCTGAATTTTAATTGGTAAATTAAACACCGGTGATGATCACTAGTGGTGATAAATAGCAAACTTTTATAAAAAAATGATATTTTTTTCTTACTGTATAATTAAAAACAAATGATCTTTTATTTTTACATATTTTACAAATATTTACTAATAAATTTTTATATATTTATTTGTAAATTGCAACACACACAAGTTTTAGAATTTTCTTTAATGAAAATAAACATGTATTGTTATAGAATAGTCTTGTTAATTTTGGTAGAAATTAGTTAGAAAATTAGAACTTAATAAGGAAATTTTGTAATAACTGTATTTAGTAATAGTGATATGTGAAATTGATGTGCAATAACACTCAATGACACTTAGCGACGCTTAACAACGCTTAGCGACGCTTAACGACGCTTAGCGACGCTTAATGACGCTTAGTGACGCTTAACGACGCTTAGCGACGCTTAGCTCAATAGATTATAAACCCACCTTATTTCCTTTAGTTTTAGACAGATCCAGACATTGTATTTTATATTTGTCTTTATATTTATTATTTTCCTCTCTTATTATTAATAAACACTTGGGATTTCTAAGGAACTGACACCTTGGAATAGCCCTCTTGTTAAATTAATAAACTGTCTATTATCTCTTGTTGTTTTATACTGAACTGCCATAGAGAAGTGTGTAGTTTCTTACAGACATAAAAGGAACTATACTTTCCTCTTGCACACCGCTTTACGCCCAAAGTAAGGGATCTCAGGAGCTGTGTGATTGTTACTCTATCGGAATTAAAGAAGGCTTCTGGTACTGTAACATTTGGTGCCTTCTAGCGGAAACCAAATAAAATTATTGGATATTATTGAAGAATTTGGAAATCTTATTATTACTTTTGGCAGTAATTTACTTATTTTTTGGCTATTACTAACTCTCTTGCTGTTTAATTGCACTCTTATTATTCTCCTACTACTTACTTGGAATTTTCTTTTTGTTGAATATTAACTATTTGTTATATTTTGAAGATTAAAAATTTTGTTAACAACTTACTATTAAACTTTTATTTTTGAAGATATTTCTATTATTAGTTTCCTTGAGACTCGGGAACTGACTTCTCTATATGAATAGAGTATATGAACTATACTTAGAACAAATTGAAGTACACGAAACAAGGCATCCTTCCTCACTTGCAGTAGACGTTTTGCAAGCCTACCATCCTGATTTATCCTGTACTATCTGCTATCCTGTTGCTAATTTACACCGTCCCTTTCACCGATTTTGGGAAACATATCAAGACAATTATTTTGCTACCCAATATTCACAAAAGACAAATGACTCTTACTATATTTTAGTTACTGCTACTGATTATAATACTGCTAGAGCTGCTGCTCGAGATATTGTTTTTAGTTGCCGCTATAATAACGACCTTTTAGACCCAAAAGAAGTTATTGCTGGTCTACTCTTTGCACATACCCCCATACTCTTGCACCTATCTTACCTCTTAATTTTGAAGCTACCCTACTTGATCTTCATATCGAGGACCTCTTACCTTCTACGCCTGCTCCAACTCGGCTATGGACTGAAAACCTTCTATTCGATTTTCAAAATCAATTAGGAAGAACTAAATTAAACTTTGACATTTCTCCACCCAGATTTATATTTACTTTAGGACCTGAACAATTAGCTGACACTGGTGTTGGTTCTTCCACTAATACTTATATACCAATCCCTCCAAGTCTTGCACTTCCTTCTTCACCTATCTCAGAAATTCTATATTATTATACTCGAAAAACTACTTCTTCTCCACAAAATCGCTTCCTTTGCTATTTACAACAAACCTTTTCTCCTGCTACTCGCACAACTGTTCCTCCACCTTTTCCTGTAACTGAATTTTACCCTACTGTTAATTTAGATATAAACGTTACTCCTCACCATACACCTCTATTACTTAATATACCCCTCTTAACAACCAAAACTTAATTGATCCACTTGATCATTATATTCAAAACCAAGACACTACTATTGTTAGAGCTGACTCCTCTCCCAATTCGAGAAAATAAATTTACAACCTCTTGTAGAAGAATTAAACTCTATCTTACCTCCTAACCGACCAGAAAATCTAATAGGTGATCAAGCTTTGCGAGCTGCTGCGCAAGCCATAACTGATCTTGCTGCTGCCCTTGGACAAGGCTTTGAGAAAACTCTTATAACTGTTGCAGATTTTTATGGTGACAGTACCCAAGACCCTGCTGACTGCTAAAAGAATTTAAAAGAGCTGCCACTGCTAATAAATGGAGTGCTGAACGGAAACTCCAACTTGCTCCTGTGTACCTTAAAGAAGTTGCACTAGACTGGTACCAAGTTTTAAATCCAGTACCCAATGCTTTTAACGATGATGGTAACCAGGACCAAAGTTTCTAACATCTTTTTAAGGCACATTTCTATACTACCAAGCAAAAGGCTATCTGGCAAAAACAGCTTTTCGATATTAAGCAAGGACCCACAAAAACTGTGGATAGATATGTCAACCGATTTCATACATTACAAAAGAAAGTGGACGGTGTTTTTTCAGCTGATTTCGTTAGACAACTTTTTATTCAAGGCCTGCGCCCTAAGTATGAAATTAACGTTCAAGCTGCTTTGTCTAACACCTTGGCCAATGCTATTGAAGTAGCCCTTCGCTGGAAAACCAGAAAATTAATATAACCCCTACTACCAATACTGACCAAGCTATTCAACAATTACGGACCAAATTGCTAAACTTAGTATCAATTTAGCCCAGACACAGACCATACCTACCTCTTCTGTTAATTATGCTGACAACTGTGCCCAAACCCCTCAAATGAAAGAGCCTCCTATTGTTATTATTGTGGACGCACTGGGCATTTTATTCGTAATAGTAGAAAACAAGACCATTGACAAGGATCCAATTCTCGTTATAATAATAATAACAATAACCGGAACAGAAATAACAAACAAAATAGGGACCGAAATGGTTGCTCTTCTGACCAATATTCCAATAACAGAGACCGTTCTCACAGTCGTAATAACTCTCGACCTAGGAGCCAATCTAGGGATACTGTATATTTCCGAAAATAAGCTACTTCGAAAATAAACTACCCCCTAATTTTTTCAAAAATCTCAAAAAACGCGTTGGCAGTTGCTACATATAAACCTTTTTTTCTACTAAGTAAACTTCAAAAGTACGATTAAATAACGTTGTTCAGCGCATCAAAATACATCTATTGTAAAATTTGGTGTCATTTGAACAACATTTTATTAGTACATTTTTCAATTTTTTCAAAAACATCTATACACTGAAAATAAGCTACTCCACATTTTTTCGTGTAATTTTTGGCCCAAAAAAGGTAGCTTATTTTTGGGAATATACGGTAATAATTATAGAAGCTGAAATGATGATAACTATTGCTCTTACCAAAACTCCTCTAATCGATATCCTTCTCCTTATCATCGAAGTGTTAATTATCTTACACAAAATCAAACTTAGACACCTTCTCTTACTGCTAGCAAGTGGGAAACACTACTCAATAATCCATTTATCTGAGGTGCCTTGGCTACTCACCTTTATGAGGAAGCCAAAAATGCCAATCTTGTTCAAACCCCTGCATATACTACACCTGTTAAATGTAATGTCTCTCTGCAGAATAAACACTATTAAGCTATTATTGATAGTGGTGCTTCAATCAGCATGATTGCTCACAAGGCAGTCAAGGAACTTGGATTGACTATTGAAAAGGCCTCTAATAGCCTTATAGTTCCTGCAGTTGGAACCTTCACTCGATCTTTGGGAATTATAAAAGACCTGCTTATTAAAATTGATTATATTACCATCCATCTTACTGTGGAAGTAGTAGACACTACTTCTTACTCTCTTCTCTTAGGCAATGACTGGAATCAAAAGTTGAAGCAAATTATAATTGGAAAAATGGCCGTTATACTTTTAAACAGGGAACCAAGAAACATACTATCCCTACTATGTATGAAAGCAACCAACCTCTACCTAGTCAGCCTACTATTACTGCATCAGATGAATTAGACCTATATGAACCCGAATATTTATATTCTCGAGTAGCTTATACTTTTGATCAAGAAGATTCAGACCAATCTCTCTCACCAGAAGAAATTGAATGGACCACTTATCATTCTCACCGTAGAAACAAAAAAGCCCCTAAACAGCGTATCTGTGAAATTTTGGTTCTCCTGATCACCTCTTTGCAAATTGCCCTACCAACCAATGTAACCAATGTCAGGAACTTGGCCACATCGCTATTAAATGCCCTAAACAAGACCCAAGATGTACCACCTGCCCTACTTGCCATGACTCCAACCATCTCTACAGAGACTGCCCCAATAATATCTGCAGAGAATGTAGTACATTTACATATTGAAGCCTATTGTCCTCTTGCCACTTGGAAAAGACAAAACTTGGTTTATTAGTGTAGATGCACTCTTAATCAAGTTGATAGTAATCGTCTACCTACCCATAGCTCTCGTCGCACCATCACTGTTGCCAATGCAAAGTTCCAAACAGACCTGAAGTTCTTAAACTTCTTGAAGAGAAACTTGTATGTCCAGGATGTTATAATGATTTCCACTGTGCTCTTGACTGAGAAGACCCTAGAAATATCCATTTCTTTACCCAAAGTGAAGGATGTGGAATGCTTGTTAATTGCAAAGTATGTAATAAAGCAGATACAAGACCTAGAATGTGTCAATTAGACAGTTTTCGGGAAGAATTATGGTTTTGTGAATTAGAACACCTCTACGCATACAAGGCTAGCCAGGATATCCAGTATAACCCTAACTATAACCTCTGAACCTGAATCAAACGCTATACTGAATCAACAAAGAATGCCAAACATCAATATGAAATGAACCAGACCAGAATTTACCGATTTGCAAAGATTCTCTTGAATGAACATGACCAGATCATTGCCCAAGTCTTAGAACCTCTAACCTCTGACCGCATAACTTAACCTTGGAGCTATGAGGAAATGCAACTTATTTTGCAAGCCGAATCAGACCTATTATCAGAAAATGATATTGACCCTCTACAAGAAATTCTAGATGAATCCTTTGATACTAGTCACCCAGACTATGACCAGAAGTATGCCCTCGCAAGCTTCGAAGAGACTTTACAGTTCCTGTTAACCTTTGCCAGGAGTGTTTATATGTTAAACACCAAGAGGAATTGAATACTAATCAAGGATATTGTGATATTGCAAACTTCCAGACCCAGAAATTTATTCTCCACCTACTGAAGAAACTATTAAGGAAATAGATGATGATCCACAGTTTTATCAGCTCCAACAACAAGTACAACAACAAGACCAACTGATAAAACAATTACAAGCAAGAATTGAAACCTTGGAAACTACCAATGCTGCTTTACTACGCTTTTTCCAAGAAGAAGCCCAAAATGCTCACCAACGGGCAAATGCCTTGGATATGCTCTATCAAAATTTTTAGAAAATCCTAGGCAGGATCATAAACTACCTGTTGCAGACCTGTAAATATTATTACCCTTGAACATGAAGAATATACCCTATCGACCCAGACCTCTTAAAATATTGGACCACTTAATAAAGAACAAGTTCTAGCTTTTCGGAAATTATTAGAAGAATTTGTAGACCTCTTTGCATCTGATATAACTGAGCTAGGACAAACCAATTTGGTTACTCACCGAATCTATACTGAGGATGTACACTCTATCCGCTCTCATCCTTATTCTGTACCTCCTAATGAACAAGAATTTATACAAGAAGAAATCCAAAGAATGTTAGAACATAAACTCATTCAACCCTTTGATAGCCCATGGACCTCACCTGTTGTTCTAGTGTAAAAGAAAAATAGCAAATTACGATTCTGTATAGACTACAGAAAAATAAATGCTGTTACCAAAAAGGATGCTTACCCTCTACCTCGCATTGATAAAATGCTTAATGCCCTTACAGGATGCTCATGGTTCTCCACTCTCAACCTTGCAAGTGGGTATTGGCAAGTTGCCATGGACCCCTGTGACAAAGAGAAAACTGCCTTTACTACATGATACGGAATTTATGAATTTAATGTAATGCTTTTTGGTCTTTGCAATGCTCCTGCAACTTTCCAAAGGCTAATGGATCGTGTATATAAAGGAGTTGCATGGAAATTTGTAGTTGTGTACTTAGATGATACAATTGTTTATTCTAAAACATTTGATGAACATTTGACCCATTTAAAAAGAGTGTTTAATAGAATTAAACAAGCAGGACTCAGACTTAATATAGAAAAGTGTACCTTCTGGATGAACCAACTACCCTTTCTAGGACACCTAATCTCTGCTAAGAGTATCGCCCCTAACCCTCAAAAAGTAAAAGCCGTCCAACTGATTCAATCTTCTAAAAACCTTACAGCTCTTCGATCTTTTCTTGGACTTGTGGGATACTATCGCCAATTTATTTAAAACTTTTCATCAATTGCTTGCCCTTTGAATTCTCTTCTGCAAAAAGATGAACCCTATCACTGGCAAGAAAAACAACAAAAAGCTTTTGAAGAGTTAAAATCTAGACTCATTACTGCTCCCATATTAGCCTACCCCAACTTTAAAGAGATATTTATTCTTGCTACCGATGCTTCTTACAATGGCTTTGGAGCTACACTAAGCAAACTAAATAGAAATGGGAAAGAACACCCTATTGCCTATGCTAGTAAAAGCCTGCGAAAAGAAGAAATGAATTATGCAGCAAATGAACTAGAATGTGCTACAGTAGTATGGGCCATAGAACATTTCTATAAATACCTAGGTACTACAAAGTTCATCTTAGTTACAGATCATTCAGCATTGAAATGGTTACGTACTGCTGAACCAAAAGGGAGAATTGGAAGATGGATCTTGAAGCTCTAGACATACAATTTTGGAATTATTCATAAACCAGGCCGAATTCATTCAAATGTTGATGCCCTCTTACGGTTACCAACTCGGACAACTATACTTATGAAACTTGACCACAATATAATCTTTACCACTATTTGGACACAGACCAATTTCCAGATGGACTTACTAACCAAGAACAGAAACGACTTATAACCCAGGCTAAATATTTTGAAGTTAGACACCACCTTCTCTATAAGAAGAATAAGAGAAACCCAGACAGACCTCTTAGAGTTATTAAATGGACAGAAGTTGAACCAGTATTATATATGATGCATAAGCACCCCACTGCTGGACATTTGGGAATGGACACTATGTATTATAAAATATCAGAACGTTATTATTGGGATCAGATGTATCGGGATATACAAGAATATGTGAAGACTTGTGAGAAATGCCAACGAAGACAAAAAGGTCATAGAAAAGAACCTTTACACCCTATACAAATAGGAAAAGCTTTCGAACGTGTTGGAATTGACCTTGTAGGCCCTTTGCCTATAACTAAACAAAACAATTGATATATTATTGTTGCTACTGAATACCTAACACGATGGCCAGAAGCTCGTGCTGTCCTAGATGCTAGTGCTAGTACACTTGCTCAGTTTATCTTTAAAGAGATAATCTGTAGACATGGAACTCCAAAAATTATCTTATCAGACCAAGGTCGCAATTTTATTAGTGAAACAATTAGAATTCTCTGTAAGAAATTTCTTATCAAGCATAAATTCTCTTCTCCCTACTACCCTTATACATGTTGGCAAAATCCCGACTTACTATAGTTTGGGATTTGTCCGTCATCCCAAATCCCAAATCCCAAATTCTAGTATAACTAATATCTCAAAAACTTTATTAATAATCTTTATTTAAACAAATCATATATATTCTTATAGTTATAAATAATATATTTACAAAATATTAAGATTATTTATTTGATTTAATCTTTTATAAATAGCAATTGTTTTTTTATTATTTGGAATTTGTCCGGGTTTTGCCAGCATGTATAGCTACCCTCAAACAAATGGTATGGTAGAAAGATTTAATAGAACACTGTGTGAATCACTTGCAAAAGTGAAAAGAGATGATGATTGGGATTTATATACCTGCTGTTCTTTTAGCATATAGAACAAAAAAACATGCTACCACAGGATATACCCCTTTCAACTTATATATGGGAGATATGCTACCTTACCAATCGAAGCACTTTTCCCAATAGAACCTACAGAAATTGATAATGAAATAGACTTACAAGGAAGTATCCTCCAACGTGCTTATAATTTAATAGAAAAATTACCAAATTACCAGAATCAGGCCAGACAAAATACTGAACGATTACAGCAGAAACAAAAAGTCCGTTTTGATGCCAATACTCGAATAGAGACATTTGAAATTGGTAATAAAGTGTGGATACAAAGAAAGGAATTAGAAGCCTCTCGCTCAGCCAAATTTGAAGACAAAAGATTTGGACCTTTCCTTATCCATGAGAAATTAGACAATGGTGCTTATAAATTACGGACAATAGAAGGAAAGATTTTACAAAAATATTATAATAGTGATCATCTTGCTAAATATCACGAGCCACAAACATGGGAACCAGTAGTTGTTATTGATCCTTCTGAAAATTTCTAGAAGAAATTTGATCTACAAGGGGATGAAACACACAGTTTTTTATTCGTAAAACCTCAAAATATATTTAGACAACTACGCCTTTTGGAATTTTCCCAAAAATGACCACTCCTACATTACAACCTCAAACCTTGTTAGCCCTCCAATACCTTTTTCAGACATGGAAACAAGATAATGTCGCCCAAAATTATACATTGTGGATTACATCACAATGTGTATGGTTATGTGATAATGATAATGCCACTCAGACTATTGACCTCACTAATTTAATTACTTCTTTTCTTGAGCCAGACTCAAATAATTTTCTGAATGCTCTAGAAGACACAGAACAATTAGAAATTAATTTACCAGAAGTAAATGACACAAAAGAAATGAACCCAAACTTGGAACTAGATGATATACAAGAAGAAACATTATCAGTTCCAATTACTAATCAAGAAGAAGTCACTCCTGCTCCATTACCTGAAAAATTAAGCAAGATTATACAAGATATTATCCAACCTTGTAGACCTCTAACTCAGACCTCTACCCTCCATATACTGGAATAATGTATCAAGAGAAATTGCAGAAAATTCTCAAATGAATTAAAACTCGAACTCGAAACAGACAAGACCAAAATAAACTGCTTGAAGCCTATTATTATCTTGGTGATCTTATAGACAAGCATCCTAATGCTCATAAAGATATTCAATCTATAATTGAGAAGACTCAAGGAGAAAGAAAAGCCCGAGACACATGAAAGTGTGCCAAACGGATGAAATTACTTTTCTTCAACTGACCTATAGAAAACCTCTCACAAACAACCTATATTGCTTATACAATGATTACGAGGTTAACAGATGCTGAACTTTCTCAAGTCCTTCCCCAAATTAGAACTCACGGAGTTCGTTTTTAAAGAGGAAAGAAATGTTATAGAATAGTTTTGTTAATTTTGGTAGAAATTAGTTAGAAAATTAGAACTTAATAAGAAAATTTTGTAATAACTGTATTTAGTAATAGTGATATGTGAAATTGATGTGCAATGATACTCAATAACACTTAGCGATGCTTAACGATGCTTAGCGATGCTTAACGACACTTAGTGACGCTTAATGACGCTTAGTGACGCTTAATAACGCTTAGCGACACTTAGCTCAATAGATATATAAACCCAGCTTATTTCTCTTAGTTTTAGACAGATCCAGATATTGTATTTTATATTTGGCTTTATATTTATTATCCTCCTTTCTTATTATTAATAAACACTTGGGATTTCTAAGGAACAGACACCTTGAAATAGCCCTCTTGTTAAATTAATAAACTGTCTATTATCTCTTTTGTTTTATACTGAACTGCCATAGAGAAGTGTGTAGTTTCTTACAAACATAAAAGAAACTATACTTTCCTCTTGTACACCGCTTCATGCCCAAAGTAAGGGATCTCAGGAGCTGTATGATTGTTACTCTATCGGAATTAGCTTCTGGTACTGTAACAGTATTATTATAAATATATATAAATATAATATATTAAAAAAAATTTTTTGTTAGTACTCTGAAATCATAAATTTGACAATTTTAATAGAAACTAATAATATTTGTGAAATCAAAAGGTATAAGTAGTGATACAAATCGAAAATCGAATTAATCGATTAGTTGTAAAGTTGACAACTAATCGATTTGAATTTTACAGACCCAACATAATCGATTAATCGATTAGTTGACTAATTGATTAATCGATTGACCAACTAATCGATTAATCGATTAATTAATCGATTAGTCAATTGGTTGTTTAATCAACCGATCATATAAGGGGAAGGAAAGAAATCAGCTGATTTTTTAGGGGTGGGGGTTTATGGATCGATCAGGTCTATATTGTTATAATTGGATTTAATTGGCTAATATTCAATCAGGTGGGGGGTAGGGGTATTGCCACTTAGTAAACAGAAATCACCTGATTTCTTTCCCTCCCCTAAGAATATCAACCCGGCTGTTTTCAGTTGCTACCTTATGTGTATTTTACCAAGTTTCGTTTTAATTAATCGATTGGTCAATCGATTAGTCAACTATTTTAATCAATTAGTCGATTAATCGATTAGCCAACTAATCGATTAGTTGAATAAAATCGATTAATCGATTAGTTGGATAAAATAATCTATCAACTAATCGATTGAAAAATTTTCATCGATTTGTATCACTAGGTATAAGCTTATCTATTTAGATCAAATTTGTTTTGATTTATATATAAAGTTAAATTTAAAATGTTGGATTTGTTGGGCTTTGAAAGAAAATATAAAAAAAAACAAGTGCCGATCTACAATAAGAATGACTACCTATATCAAAAACTTATTAGAGACTATGTTCTATACAGGTACTACTAACTCCTTACAAAAATTAATAGTATCACAAATGAGAAAAGAGCTAATATATCATGTGCAAGTTAGAAAAATTGAAAATAACCAAATCCCAAAAGAAACTATAATTCAAATTGGATTAGTAAATTTTACATTATTGGAAGGAGGTTATAGCCTTATGAGCTTTAGATGAAACAAAAAATTCTGAACTTTGCAATAATCTTAATATGAATATGTTGGTTTTTTTTTGGATTTCTTAGAATCATAATTTATAAATCATCTATTTATGAAATGAAAAAATCTTTTGCTGCCTCAAGTAAAGTTAAAAATGTACAAATTAATAGTGTATTTTTTTTATTCTTGTTTGAAAAAATATATCTTTTTTATTGTGTTTTGTAAATGTTATATAAAATTTGAATAACTTTTAACTACTTGTCTTTTTTATACTTTCCAGGGATTTCTTTAAGTTATAATTAATTTTCTGTAATTTGTCCTAAATTTCTAATAAAAATACTGTTAATTACATGTGGATGATCACTTAAGTAAATTTGCTTAGCATCTAAATATTGACCTAAAAAAAGTATAAATTTAAAAAAAAGTTCTTAATACAACTAGCTAAAAGCAAAACTTAAAACTAAGCAACAAAGCATTTTTTTGAATCGATCGCTACGATAGTTCTAAGAACTATTCAGAAATAGATAAAATATTAGATAAAATACAAAAGATACTACTATCCTATTACTATACAAAATATCAAAAAAATTAATACTAGCTCTTCTAGAACAAAAAGTAATACCTAAAACTATAGTTTTTAGTAGTTTCTCTTTTTATTTTTTACTTAATTTAATATTCTTATATTTACAAACCAATTTAACAAAAAACGCTCTTTTTCATGAAGCCCACTGCTATATAAGCAGTGCATACGAAAGAATTTGTTAAAATACTATTAATAATTAGTTTAAACCTAACTTTTTTGTTATCTTTTTTATTCTTACTTAGCTGGAATACAATAACAAGTTTCTCTTCTATATTTGGATTACTAAATTAGAAAAATTATTTAATTTAGTCAAATTTCTACCTCACTAGTTGTACAAACACTAAAATACAAACCAATTAATCTTGTTTGACCTAGTAACTTAAAAAGATAGCAAAGTAAATATTAATACAAACCATCCCAAAACAATCTATAGTTATAATCTCATTATGCTAACACAAATTTATAAAGTGCTTTGAAACTTTATACAAAAGCTAAAAGCACCAATAATCTTCTTATCTATACAGTTTTATTACTAAAAATGCTAACAAAAATAGCAACAAGAAAGCTATAATACTTAATACTACCTTATCTCCTACAACCTATAGTTATACAGAAAAAAACTGCTACTATTACTAATACATTTCTTATAGAGATTATACAATAGTAAACACAAAGCACTACTTATACAAACAAAATTCAAAAACTATTTTACTCAATAATCCAACTAATATTTCATATTTAGTAATAACAAATATTTTAAGCACTTTTCATCCTATTACCCAGATACCCTTAATTACTAGTAATAATACAATTAAAAAATAATCATAAATTGTATTATTTAAAACAATATTACCAAACAAGACAACTAAAACAATAGCAGATATTTAGCAAATATAGCAACAAATTATTTTACTATCAGGTTATTAAGACAAACTTGAAAAGTACTATTTACAGATACTATAGATTAGTATTGTATATTTTGGCTATCCAAAGCCTTTTTTAATCTTGTTTATATTTAAAATTTCCAAATATTCAACATTGTTCAAAGCTTGTCTAGGCTTTAATAATTAATAAATTTGTTTAAAAAATATATAATTATATATTTTCTTAGATACTAAATATATTTTAGTTAAAATTAAAATAGTTATCTTAATAAGAGCACTAACATTTATTAGGTAATGTTTTAGGGGGTGGGGTCAAGAAAAATCTTACCTTAGTTAAATTTGATTGTCTAAAATTCTATTTATAGATCTTACCTGGGGGTGGGGGTAAGCCCCTATAGTAAATGAATATTAGGTAATAAATGTTAGCGCTCTAAAAGTTTAAGTAATTTTACTTTATTTAATTGTCCAAAATTGTACAAACTATTGTTCAAAGCTGTTTTAGACAATACTGCTATAGATTATGGGAATTGCTATTCGCACCATGGATTATGCATTATGTCGATCCCTTCGATTATATCACGTTATGCAAATAACCAATAAAAAATTGACAAATCCTCAATATAGATTTGTAGTATATACAGTATGAACGTGCTTTTCTTTATTAGACCAAACGATTTAATAGTTGAACATTTGAGCAATTGCGAGAAGTTAAATATTTTAGATAATAAATCACTGAATTAGATGTTAGTAATAATCTAGAATTGGTGCAAGGTTTTCTTCGGTATAGTAAGTATTAATTTTCTTTACCAATTCAAATAAAAGATTTTGTTGGAGTTCGGCGAAGTGCCTAATTTAGCCATTAAATATTGTTCTATTCCCCCGACCAACTTAGCAAAAGAAACTTATTAATCCTTACGATGAATTACAGACTTTTAGCTGAAAGGATATTTTCTTCACAAACTAGATTTGTTGATTAATAAATTAGAAAAAATATCCAAATACTACAACTCGAACGCTGACAATACCAAATAGTTCAACAAATACTAGCTAAAATACCCTTATCAGTTCTATACTTAATGGCAACTTCTTATGGCGAAATATGAGAATACATTTTTTTTATCTCAAGATTTGACATATATATCTTTTTTTATTAATCGCCTCATTATGATTTTAGTATGGCTCATGAAAGAGCACCACCAGCAGGAATAGAATTTGAAAAGATGAATGATCCAAATGCTCTTACCTCTTTTCAAAGATACTACCAATCGAAACTCGCAAATGTTTTATTTACTCTTGAACTTACACGAGCAGCACCAAATAGACGACTTAAAAGAAAATAATGAGAAATTAGAAGGCAAAGTGGAAAGTTTTTGAAAGAAGCGACAAGAGGAAATAACACGCCAAGGGAGGCACCAACAGAAAATATACCAACCCCACCACCAGCACCAAGGTTGGAACGAGAAAAAGAAGGTCAGAACAACTTCACAAAAGACTTTCGGAAACAAATGTTTATTGTAGTAGCCTTCATCCAGGTAAATAAAAAAAATTTTTTCAAATTATTATTTATAATACGTGTATCACTGGGGTATTCGGTCAACAATGTTTGACAAAACTATATGTGTTATTATATGAAAAATAATTATTGGAAATTTTTTTTGAATTTAATGATCAGGATAGTGATCAAGATAATGGCTGGGATTAATTGTCACTTTTTATATATAATTTAATAGTAAGGAATAACTTTATGTTTTTAGATGTCTAGAGCGAATAGCTTTACTTTTTTCAATTATTTTAACATAAATCGATTTTTAAACACCTTTATAACAAAGCTACATTAAAAAATTTTATGATTTAGCATTAAATTTTTTTACCTGCAATGAAAATATCACTTTTTGAATGGTACACAATATGGTACAGAATGTTTGCAAAGAGTCACTTGAAATTTAGATATTTACGTTAAAAAATTTCAACTTAACTTTAATGTAAAAGTGTTTAAGAATAGATTTATATTAAAATCATTGAAAAAAGTAAAGTGATTCACTCTAAACATCTAAAAGCACGCAAGTCATTTCTTACTATTGAAATATATATAAAAATTATAAATAATTCGATTACTATCTCGATCACCAAATTCAACAAAAATCGTTACTAGTTAATTTTCATATGGTATAATATATAGTTTTGATTTGCATATACCCCAGTGTAACTATAATAAATTATTCTAAATTATATACTATTTAATATTAATAACCACATACATATATAAGGTAAAAAAAATTTTTTCTTTATATTAGAAACAAAATGTTAAAGTATATAGAAAATAAAGTTAACTATTCAATTTTTTTTTATTTTTTTATATACATGCCCTGAACATTCAGTAAACTCGAGCCGCTTTCTTCAGGTGGTATTATAAAGACTGAGTTAACGTGTGGAGTTGGGGATCTTGGATAAAGCCACTCGTTTATATATCTACATTCTTCATGATAACAACCGATAATAGCACTTTAACTCAACTATACTGTGCTACTAGTCCTGAAATTGAAGAAAAAAATTTCTGTAAAAAATATTTTGTACGTTCTTCTCTTAAATAATCTATTCTATTTCAGAAAATTTTAATTTTAAGAGAACTTATATATATTACATTTTGGGTTTTAGCGTAACTGCATTGTGCAGCTATTTTAATTTTATTTTTATGTTAATTGTAATTGAATACATATTTATCTGTTATTCATGGTTTGTTTTACATCTCTCTATTACTAGGACATGTTCTACTATTGTGTCCAATTCCTTGACATGAACTACATCTGTGCCTTCCCTCTTTAACCAACTCAAAATCAGATGGGTCTTGTTGAGTAGATGATTGTGCATTTCTTGCTCCAACTGGACGTCCTCTTGTATGTTGAATTTGTGGGTCTTGTATTATTATAACAGGTTCTTGAAACAAGTTTGACATTTCATTTAAAGTTACTGCTTTCCAGTAAGACGACCAGGAATTAAACTGTTGGCTATATTGTTGCCACTGCTGTTGCGAAGGATCTTCATTGGTATCAGTTGCTGTTTGTGGAAGCAATTGGTGCTTTTGAAGCCACCAATGTTCATGAAAATCATTAATTTGCAGGAGTTGATTGGTGTTAAGACGATCTTGAATTATATGAGAACAGGGAAGACCTATCGACGATGTGAATGTACCACTACAAGGTTGTAGTGAGTTTTCTGGAGTTGCATTGGATGCTTTTAAAAATTGCTCATGCACTTTTTTTAGTGCAAATATGGACACTTTAGTAACGACTTGTGAGTAGAATGGTTTATTTTGAGCATGTGGAATTTGAATCATCTTCTAAGAAATACTGGTTTGGATTTCTCGATGTTGATTCTCCAATGCTAGAGTAATTTTTCATAAACCACATGGAGGTTACCAGTTGATACTTGAAGGTACTTCTTTAGCATTGCATGAGCTCCTTCTACCCGCAACGTTGTTACATTACCCAAATGCAACCAACGATCAGTCCAAAAGCTTATAAATGCTTTTTAAACGGTAACTACACATCCTGCAAATATTTAATAACTAATCTTTTTTCATTATATATTTCAGTCAATTCTCTCCATTTTTCATTAAAATCTTCTTCTGTTTTAGAATTTAAAAGGGTGGTCCAGCTTTTTAAAAAGGCAGACAATTCTTCTACAGAAAAATGATTACAACAATTTGTTAACACGTTTTTTTCAATATGCTATATACACAAAAAATTTTGTGATTCGGGAAAGATGGCACATATAGCATTCATCAATGCTAACTCTCGGTCAGTAATAATAACTTGAGATTTTGGAATATCTTAAAAAATACAAGCAACACGAGTAAGTGCCCACTTATAATCTTCTTCTTATTCTGATTTTATAAATGCGAAGCAGGAGGAAAATGTGGTATTAAAACTTGTCATGCCAACAATATGAAGAAGTGGCATTTTAAATTTATTAGTTTTATAAGTGCAGTCCATTAAAAGTATGGAATTATAAGTTTTGGTAAGTAAAATAGATGTGTGATGCGCGAAGAATAGATGAGTTAAATGACTATGTGGATCGCATTGGTGGTCATATTCGAAATTTCCCTCTTTGAGCTCATCAAAAAGAGCATTAAGTGGTGTGCGACCCTGAAGGTTGTCACATTTAATTTTATCACGAGCATTATAAATATCCTTTGATATAACTACAAGATTTGGATTTTCTTGACGAAGAGCTGAAAGCATCTCTTGAGGATGGATACCTGCTGCAGACATTTGCTGAACTCTTTGCAGCTCTTCGGTATTCAATTGACGACTTGACGGGTGACCTGATATATTTTCTAATGCATCATGATTATGATCTGCATTATTTACTGTCAAATGCCATAATCCATCTTTCTTTTTTCTACTATAGAGTTCGAATGGACAGTCTATTAATCGTGTACTTGTTGTTCTTTGATGAGTTTTATCAGTAAGATTTAAAGAGTTTCTATAGGTACCGCCTCTATCATAGCGTAAGTAGACAAACTTATTCTGTTCTGATCTTTTGATGCATATGGCATATCCCTGACTGGATGCAAATATTTTAACATGCTCAATAAGAGCTTCGCGGCTCGTGAAAGAACCAGTTGGCGGTGGGAGTAAAGGCATAATTGTTATTAAATTATCAACAAGTCAATATGTTTTTTTTTACTGTTAAAAATTTTTTTATAGAACTATTTAACAAATATATTTATGTTGAAGAAAAGGCACATTCGATTTGGAGAGTATTAATTTATAACTTTATTTAATTCAATGATTAGATATTAACTTTGATCAATTTGATCTAATAATCAAGGGGTTTGGTATGATGAAATAAGAGTGATGAATTTAATTTTTTGATTTTTTTTATATTGTAATTGAAATATTTGATTAGACAATATATCAAATGGATTTTGGGTTCTTAAGAAAATGATTTTAGGAACTTTATTAGAGATGAGTATTTGAGGTGTCGAAATCTGCCTCTACAAGATTCTTTTTATATACAAATTTTAGTTACTAACCTACTAACTTGCTATTTCTTTTTCATTTTTTTTCTTTATTTTTTTTTCTTTATTTTTTTTTCTTTATTTTTTTTTTATTTTTTTCGTTATTTTTTTTCTTTATTCATTTTTCTTTATTTTCTAGATTCTACTAAGATGAAACTATTCTTCAGAATTTCCTATACTCTGCGTTTATATTTGTTTAGATACTAATACTATCGTTACAATTCTATGCATAACGATCGTATGCATGATGATATATGCATAACGATTTTATGCATAACGATTCTGGCAACCCGGAGTGTAATACATCTAAGTAAAGTTAGTAGCCGTGTTCGATAGTTCATTGTAGTGTGCCATGGTCGTGTGTAGAGAATTGACCCGGGTGACCTAGGTGGTGCCTTTTTTTTTTAACTGACCCATTTCACCCGGGTGGTATCGTCAGGTACCCTGGTTGTGTGTTAGTTGTAACGTTGGACTTAGAGTCGATGTTACGATCAACCATAATTTTTTATCAAAAAAAAAAGTAATAAACTCAATATCGTATTTGTATAAAATAAAAAAAAACTATTTCAGAATATTTTGAACTTTTTTAAATCATTTTACTGCCACCGCACAACACAAAAATTCCTATTTATCATTTAATAATAACCCATCCAATGGTTTAATTTATACCAAATTATATGATTTTGATCATGTAATTATGTACACACAGGCCGGTAGCAAATTCCAAATAATGCGTAAACTAATTATGCATAACTAATTAAAGCAAGGCCTTCCTTCCTATAGATGAGGAATGCAGATAAAATAATCTCTCATGGGTTGGTTATGATATCCGGCTTCCATGCTTGCATTTACTTAATGTGCCATTCTACATACTTTACTAAAACTTAAAAAAAAGTATATATGTTTTTATAATAAAATAATAATATTTTGAAAATATAATAAATATGCTTTTATATAAAAAAATATTTTAATAATGTTTTTATAATATATTAATAATATAATAAAAATTTTAAAAATAAAATAAAAATTTAAATCTGTTTCAAAAATATTATAAAATTATTATAAAAACATTATTATTATATTTTAAAAATAGTTTAAAATAAATTGTTTAAAAATATTTTAAAATATTATTTTAATATTATTAAAAATATTATAAAAACATTATTGCTATATTTTAAAAATACTTTAAAATAAGTTTTAAAAATGGTTTTAAAACATTATTTTAATATATTAAAAATATTATAAAAACATTATTATTATATTTTAAAAATAGTTTAAAATAAATTGTTTAAAAATATTTTAAAATATTATTTTAATATTATTAAAAATATTATAAAAACATTATTATTATATTTTAAAAATACTTTAAAATAAGCTTTTTAAAAATGTTTTTAAAACATTATTTTAATATTATCAAAATTATTATAAAAACATTATTATTATTATTTAAAAATAACTTAAAATAAACTTTTAAAAATGTTTTTAATACATTATTAAAAATATTGTAAAAATATTATTATTATATTTTAAAAAAAAAATTTAAATAATTTTTTTAAAATATTTTTAAAACATTATTTTAATATTATTAAAAATATTATAAAAACATTATTATTATATTTTAAAAATATATTAAAATAAGTTTTTTAAAAATATTTTTAAACCAAAATTATTTTTAATAAATGCTTATATCTCGTAATTTTGCTTATGAAACCATCCTTTGTATTTTAACAAAAAACTTTTTTGCAAGATTTTGGGGTAAACACATTTGTCTAAATCATTATATTATTGATTTGTTTTATTTATATTATATTTAATATTATAAAATATATTATAATATAATATATTTATATAATATAAATATTTATATTATACTATACATATGAAATTTATTTGGTTTAATAATGTTTTAAAAATGTTTTTATTAATATTACTAAAACAGTTTTAATATATATTATTTATATTATTATTATTAACTTATAACTAGTAATTATTATGTTTTTTAAAATATAATAAAAACATAATAGATATATAATTATAATATTTTTAATTTTTTTATAGTTTCAGTAAAGTATGGTTAAATAATTAACTAAACCGAATATACAAATACATTAGCATGTTAATAAACAAGTTGTAAAGTGGCGAGGTGTGCATAATCGGGAAAGCTTATCTTAGATCTAATGCCATATGCGGAAGCAGATTTAAAGATGGGATTCAAATATGCCTGTATTAAAAATGAAAAGAATGAGAGGGACAATAGATTAGAACTGCCACAGAATTAGTAAAATAGAACATCTTAATCACATATAATAGTTGATTAATACTTGAACTATTCAGTTACGTATCACTTTATAAAAGTTTGTTTCACTAACACTTTGTTTTACAGACAATCAGTTTATAAACAAGTTTATTTTAAAGACAATTTAGAGACAACTAATTTCATAGATAGTTCATTTTAGACATTTCCCGTTTGCAAACAATCTTTAATGTTATTCAGAAGTTATTTGCTATTAAAGATTGTCAACTGTCGATTAAAATGAACTGTCCATAAAATGAAATATCTGTAAATTAATTGTCTTTAAAATAAACTTGTTCGTGAACTGATTGTCTATAAAACAAGGTGTTTGTGAAATAAGCTTCTGTAAAGTACTACGTAACCCGAACTATTCATATAAACCTATATACTACCATAATCATAACACGCTAATATGAAGTATAATCACAATCTAGCTTTAACTATCTGTAAATATATACGTACATGTATGTCATATGCTTGTCTTTTTTTAACATGCCGGCAACTTCTTTTGTCCACTATACTACTATATGCGATACTGGAATCGTAATAAAGAAGCTTTTGTTCTTAGTATATGCCTTTTCTCTGGTTCACTCGTCGGTCGCATTAACAAGCCTAGACAATATTTGGATTCTTTTTTTGTTAGTAAAGTAATATGAACACGAAAACTAACAAATTCTCATATAAATATGTAGGTTGAACTAATTTCCACGAAGTGCGCATTTTTCTCATTGTACTGTTCTGTAATTACAAGCTAGAATTGCATGTATGCAGTTTAAATTAAAAAAACTGCCTATGGCTAATGAAATTTTTGCTATTTGTGGTACGGTTTATTTGAAACGTGCCATGAGTGATAATCTAAAAAATTTTATAATTAGAGTATATGTGATATAATAGAAGTGATCGACATAATGCATAATCCATGGTGCGAATAGCAAAAATCCATGGTGTAAATAGCAATTCCCATAGATTATATAGAATATGCCTCTATTGTACAAGATAAAAAAAAGAATACTTTTTGATTTAGTAATCTGGTTATTCAAAACTATAGCAAAAGTATTAGCAAATCCTAAAGGAGTTTATAATTTCACTAGCTACAAACTAATAATACTCCAATTCAATTTACAATCTCTGAGGTAATTTACTTAAAGTTCATATATTGGAACACTAAATTTTTTACTATATTTATACAAAATTTAAAACTTGACTTGCATATTAAAAAATATACTAAGCTATTTGATAATGTACTAAAGGCTTATAAAACTGAAAATAGTACTATACTAATCAATCACCAAATATATAATACAATTTACTCAATATTTAAAAAGTGCTTATTGGTAAATATCTCTCCAATTCCAACTTTGCTAGGCTTATACTCAAAGTAATTTTCAAGCTGCTTTGGTATGCAAAAAGATTTTTACAAATCATAAATAAAGACAAAAAAACCCTTAAAACAATCAAAGCAGCTATCAACAAAGCCTTTGAGAAAAGACTACTACTACTCTCTAACATTCAAACCTTATTTTAAAAGAAATAGCAGAGATTGTGCCTTTTTTTCTTTCTATAAAGTCACTAAAGAAGTAGTCAATACTCTAATAAAAATCTTTAGTTTAAAGAGCTTCTTAATATATACTTTGCTAAACTTTTCCTTTTTACTAATCTGCAAAAAACTTATTTCTAACTTGCAGGAATTTGTATTACTCTATCAAGTTACTTACAAAGAATTCTTCTGACTTCTATACAATCAACAAAATATCTGGTACTTATTTTTTTTTACTACTACTTAAAAAGTTACTTTTTTCTGCATACCAAGGGCTTACTATTGAATTAGAGATTTTTTTTTACAATGCAGCTATGTTTATAACCTCTCTCTCAGAAGTAGATGCCAAACTTAAAAAATACTATATATTTAAACTTTTGTCTAATAACTACTTTAGTGTCAAACTGGCTTTTTTTGCAAATTAAAACAATTACCTAATTCACTTTTTAATTACTAATGATAATAAAGACCAAAAATTCCTAAAACAAATAGCCCCATACTATAAAATCAAATTGCCTCAACCTAAGCACATAATGCAAGCTAACTTTACAAACAAGCCAAACCTTCAAAAATTAGACCAAATTATGAAAAAATTTAATTTCTTTTTTTCTATTCAATGTCTAAAATAATTAACAAAAATACTAGAAAACTACAACAACACTATTATTTTACAAATCTTTTAAAAAAATAGATCCAAATTTATAGCAATCCTTTAGAAAAAGATACTTTCTACTCTATAATCTTACTACTTCCTTTACTTGACAATACAACTAATCTTAATTCTATACTTATGAACTAAAAAGTAGAGCTAACTCTATTAATTAAAGTTTAGCAAGATATTATACATATAATAAAAGCTTTTTATTAGCATTTTAAAATCCAAAATACTTTTTATTAGACTTGCCACTATTATTCAAACCAACATAGAGTATATTTGAAATAAATATACAATTGTTACACCCAATCTAGTACTATACAAATTTACTAGTACTATACAAGCACTAGAAGAACCTATTGCCATTGATAGCAACTTAGTCAACAATACCAACTTACCTTTTTATTGGCAGACATATTACCAATAAATACAAGTTAATTTAAATAATAAATACTAGAACTAATTTCTAAGTAAAGCATCATTAATTCTGGTAACTCTCTAACCAACAGCTTTACCAACAATACCAACTAGAACCAGACTACATACTTATAATCAACTCAATTCTTTCTCTTTTTCTATATGCAACCATAATGTTAAAGACCTCAAAAAACAAGTCGAAGAACAATATTGTCTTAAAAAAACTTTAATATTATTGGTTTAACAGAAACAAACTATTTTTATTTAACAAATATCTAATATCAAACCCTTTAAAATTGTATACTATATATATTTCTGGTTCTGTATAGAAAACTCCAAAGCTGAAACTACAATTATTATTAACAATTATCTTAACCCTCATATATATAACATTAATATATATTTAGACTATGCAATTGCTATTAATGTACTAGTAATATATTCTTTAGATATGACTTTAAATTTTAAATTATTTTTATTTACCTTCCAAGTGACAAACTTTCATAAAACTTAAAACTCAAAATTTAATTATCATATGGATACAATAAGCCATATTACACAATTTACTTTATATTGTTATTGGAGATTTCAATAATACTACAGACAATTTCTATTCAAACTCTATCAAATATAAGCTTTTTCAATTCTTGTTTTATAATAATATGTACAATTTAGCTTTTATACCCAAAAACAGGACTATACATGGTAAAGCTCAAAATACAGTAGCCAAATTGACTATATATGGGCATACTGTTTTATATTAATATATCTCATCTTCTATGATTAATGACTCTTATTTATGCACTCAAAGTAACTACAAGATTTTGATATCTTATTGGTTCTTTTTATATATTTAACAATATAAACCCAAATACAAAACTTCTACTTGCAGAAGAGTCTTCTACTATTTAACTATAAACAGCAACCTATAGAAAAATTTTGCAAACCAAGTTAGCTCAAATATCAACTCAAACATATGTGCGTATTTATAAAATTGGACCTTTTTTTAGATCTCCAAATCTGCAAATTATCACATAATGGTTGGTTATAAATGACAATTTCACCCCAAAAATATCTGTCAAATTTATTTTCTTATTTAAATAATATATGTCAAACCAATGAACCCACTTGGAAACCAATGAACAAAATTGTGTACAATAAAGTAAAGACATTAGAGATTACAAGAATTTCAACTTACTTAAATATTTTATATTTAGTTTTATGTTTTGGTTTGTTTTTTTTTTTTACAATCTATTTGATCTTTTTAGATCTTATTGCTTATTAGTTTTTAAAATTATTTTATTCGTATTTGGTAAGTATGAAGCTGATTTATTACTTAGTAAAAGAATTTTTTCACAAAATATGAGCATAAATACTTATCTGTTATTTATTATATTCAAATTAATTTAGTTCGGTTAAAAAATAAGATTATTATACAAGAACTGTGTCTATTTCATTCTACCAATTCTGCATTTTTAAACCTTTAAATAGACCCTGGTCTAGTACTTGCCTAGAGGTTATATCATGAGAAGAAAAAATTTAAAGTGCATACATTTTGTATTTATAATAGGCATTTTATTTGAAAAAAACTAAATAAAGATCTGTGGTTCTACATATTAGTTCTAGTGAAAATCGCTTGGCTTACTTTTTGGTTTTACAAATTTATTTGTGACAATATTTAATTCGTTATTTCGAGTAGTGCTTGGATCCGGATATAAAACCATATATCTGAATAGACATCCTATTTTATATTTTAAAATCCAGATGTATAAACGGATATTAGTTAGTTATCCAGATTCTAATCTGGATAATATCTGGATTGTAATTTTTAAGCGACATGTGAATAAATGCTTTGTGTCATGCCTGAAGTTAGTATTTGCTTGAAGTTGCACTTGGTTACACTTGCCTAAAATTACCTGCTAATGCATGCAAGATGATCTAGTTTCAGAACTAATTTCAGCCAAGTGCAATAACTTCAGGCACGACAAAAGAATTTTTTTTATTATTTGAGCATCTAGCACATTTCAAACAATTTATGGAAGGCTTAATTTATGTTATTGAAGCTTTAGCTAGGCAGGCTTGTAGTTAAGTAATTTTATTTATTTTTACGATCTTCTATTCTCATATTTTGTATATGCTTTAGAATTTTAACAAATTATTAATCGTTGGGGGTTCAGTTTTTAAATTATATTAGTGATATTGTTATATTACAAAGTTAATAACCAAATTTACCATATAAGTAGTATTTTCAATTATTAATGTCATTTTTACTCTTTCACTCTCTTATGTGTCAGGTTTAATATGATTGCAAGGACAATTTTATTATACAAAGATTTATTTGACACAATTCCTACTTAGAAGTTATTTATATATTTACTAAAAAAAACAAATTTATTACATATACTATATTTACTAGACCCGATATATTTACAAGACTCAACAAATTTGCCATATCCACATAATTCGATATTATTCTATATAGATAATATTAATAAAATATGATGGTAATATCATTATATGAAGATATAAATATATCATAATATTGTTCAAGAAAAAAAAATTAAATTGGATCAATAAAACCCATTCCTTAGCATTTAATGTGGCAGATTATAATGAAATCCAGATTAAAATGAAATTATAGTATAAAATCTCAAAAACTAAATTTTTTTGGAGTGCATTTTTTAGGGTTAGGGGTTTAGGGTTAGGGTTAGTTTAAAGAAAATTATAATAAACAAGTATTAGTAGGTTTTAGAATGCTAGCAGGTTAAGTAGAAAATGTAGATTTCATTTTAAATTATGATCTGCAACATTTAATGATAAAAGATATATTTTCATAAGTCTTATATCATTAAAATACTTTGTTGACTCACTCTGCACCATTGGTAATTTATGAAAATATTCCTACAATAGTGCTATTTCGATTATAACTCAAATGTAGTACCCAGAATATCAATATTTTTTTTATCCTTTCAAATAATCTGGCACCAATTAAGTGGATTAGTCGTAGTTGGCATTTGATCAGCTTTGAGATATTTGTCTACTTCATTTTTATCTGATGCTAATATTGCATCGGGTCCAAACATTATTGAAAAAGGTTTGTTTGATTCTTATTTTGATCTACACTTACTAAGTTATTAATATCTTCATTTTCAGTGCTAAGTAAATTATATTTTTGTCACAAAAGATCAATAGCCTTATCACATTTCCAACTATCCAATTTTCTCATTGATTTACAACTAGGATCAAGTAACATTGCAATCAAAGAACAATCAAGAGGTGTGTTCCAATAATAGTTTAATGCTATATGTAACCTTTCTTTTACTTTTTCTACCAAACTATCCATATTTTGAGGTTGACTAAGTTTAAATTTACCTCAATTAGCTGTAATAATTGTTTCCAATTTTTCATTCACATCGACAATATCCTCTTCATCTTCTTCAAAAATAGTTGACATATTTGTTAAATCAAGTTCTTCAATATTAATACTCATTGACTTTGGTGTACAATTTCTAGTAAAAGTAATTATAGCTGGCCACATAATATTAAGAGTGATATAATTACTACCTCCGAGCAATTCTGTAATTTCAGCAAAAGGGTCAAAATTTTAGTTAGTTCCTCAAGAACTTGCCATTCTGCTTCTGTAACTATTAAAGATTTTAATCAAATTGCATCTTTACGGATATTATAATCATTATCTGCATTCATAGTTGTTTCATTAATTTAATAGCACATTTAATTGAAGAAGCCATTTTCATGCAATATATAAGGAATTCTAGCAAGTTGGAGTATCAGATATTGCATGAAGAAATTCTTGTTCATTGTTATCAAAGTTTCTTTTGAGATTTTAATAATTTTTGAGCTTTTTATAATTGCTCATTTTGTTTAGGCATAATCAAAAAATTAATTAATCTTTTTGCTCGTTTTATTAAAACTTCAGCAAGTTTTAGCCCTTTACCAATAGCAAGTTGAAGTGTATGGGCTGTACAAGGAAACTGCTCCACATGACCCATTAAATTAACAGCTTTAATCATGTTAGCTGCATTATCAGTAGTAATTGAAATTACCTTTTCAAAAAGCCTCTAGTTATTAATTACTTCTTCTAATTTGGCTTTAATGCTTTCAGTATCGTGAGGATATGGAACATATTTAATTGCAAGTATAACTTCTTTTAACTCATAATTAGAGTTAATAAAATAACAAGTAATGCCTATTATATTCAATTCTAGAATATGCAGTCCATAAATCACATATTAATCTGCATGTTTTAATTTCTGTTGCTAGATAATTTTAAGGTATTCTACTGAATTCTTATAATTTTGATGAATTAGTACTTTTACATGTTTATCAGATGGAAGTTCATAATATGGATTTAATGCATGGATAAATTTAACAAAGCTATCACTTTTTAAAACATAAAGAGGTTGCAAATTTGTAACTATTTATTTTACTAGAGCATGATTAATAGATTCTTTTTGACAGGTATTTTGTACAGCAGCACGGTGAAACATTTCATTAATTGTTGGCTATGCAATTATTTCAACAGCTTTGGTAGGTTTAGTTATTCCGTGTGAATTTAAATATGTCTAGAAATTACCAGTTGAACTCTGAGTCTTAACTAATTGCCTACATTTCCATTGTCCATTTGGTGCTTTTACTTTTTATAATTATAGTACAATTTTCATGTGTAATCCATTTTTATAATCGATGTCTTTTGTGAAATACTGCCAAACCCAACTAGAGTTTTTTCACAACTTAGTCTTAGTACTACTTTTATTAGAATGGTCTGTATTTCTAGCTTCATTAGATTGATCTGTAATACTATTAAGATCAGTACTAATATTGTCACCACTTAAGGATTCATCACTAGAAGTATTATTATTCTCAGAATTTGTATTGGAGTTGGATATTGTATTGGGGTCAGTTAGGTCTTTTGATTTTCATTTTTTAGTATTCATTGTTTTGTCAAGAAAAATTTTATTTGGATAGGGTTAATCCTAATACCCAATTATCATGATTATGGTTATAGCTTAAAAGAGTATTAATTGCAGTTTCTGATCTACTACCAAGTACTAACGTCCATAGCAGATGCTAGAATATAAAATACTGCTAGTTTGAAGAAGCAAAAGCATTAGTTAATTGTATTCAGTATTGGAAATTAGTGTTCTCAGAGTTCTCATGAGAACACTATTATAAAATTGAGAACAGTATAAATTTTTTAGTGATAACAGTAACCAATTGTTTGAGAACACATGTAGTTATTATACTGTTCTCATGAGAACAGTGTTTGAGTCTGAAATTTCCAACACTGATTGTATTTATATACATAACAACTGATTAAAAAAAATACAAGTTCCCGACGGTGGTTGGAATGAAACTTGAAAAGTGCTTTAAATGTTATTTAAAAAGAAACAAATGTTAGTTAAATAAGCATATCTACAAGAAGCAAAGAAAAAGAAAGGCCTGGTAAAAAAGCCGAAAAAGAAGAAACCTAAAAAGAAGAGCCCAGAAAGAGGTTATATTTTTTAACTAACAAAAAAAATAAAATAAAATAAATGAAAGTTCGTGTATACCTGGTATTTGAATTGTGAATATTCAAATTATTTGATCAATATCGATATAATATCTGAAAAATTTAATTAGTTATCTGGGTGTCAAATTACTGATGCACTACAGAAGTCAAATTTTGATGTGTCAAAAATTTTAGAAAATCTGTGTATATAATCACCTTTATTAACAAACACTTTAGAATCTCTTAAAACTAGAGCTGCAAACATTTAAAAGATCAAAAGTAGTATATCATCCTTATGTTAATTATTTATATAAAATTTAGATAGTAATTCCATATAATCATACTATGTATTGATTAATATTCTAATATCTGCAGTTTTACTTAAAACCATATAGTACAAAATCCAGACTAGTATTACTAATGCTGCACTACAATATATTTTTAACAAAAAATATACTGTATACAACTTCTAATACACATTCTTTTTTATAGCTACACATCTATACTCTAATCTAAAAAAACTTAGTAAGATCATTAAAAAGTTAACCAAAGCCTACCTATCTTAGATTACTTCAATTCAATTATTAATTCATTTAAACAATCCTACCAACTTTAAATACCTCTACTGCTATCTGCTCATTAACAGTTTTTTAGCTAGATTAGTAAAGCAAATAATGAATAAAAAAACCTATACCATGCCCACAATATTTAAAACATTAAAAAAATCAGACAACAAATTACTAATTCAAAAAAAATGCACCAAACTAATTACTTACTCATCTCAATAATTAATAGTATTCTAAACAAGGACTCATCAGGTTTGATAATATAGATTAGAAAAAGATATAATCACTAATCTATCTTTTATCAAAGCACATATTCAACAATACTTTAACAACTAAACAGTCTATTTAACTCCAAATATAGCTTTAAAACCTCTATTGATTTTTAACTAGTACTTTGATATTCTTTTAAATTTAGCCAAGAAAAAATAAATACTCTTTATGCTCAGTCAACTTTTTAACAACATAGCCTATAGACCTTTAGGATTAGCTATAAAAATACTAGCCCAAACTGTATACAAGCTATTACAATATGCTTTCTCAAATCTTATATGCATAGTGAATAGCTTTTGTATCAACTTTGAGAAGTTATTAGATTTAAGATACTAATATCCTAATAGTCAGATGATTCTAGCTAAATATAATTGGCCAAATTGTATTTATACATTATACAAAGTAAGATTTGAACTAATTAAATTAACTAATATTTTCTAACAAACCTAATATCTTATAGATATCTGATATTTTTGAGTATCAGTTATCAGAAACAGGTTATCAGATTTGAATTATGGAACTAACATGGTGGATTAACTTTTTATCAGCTATAGAAGGTTATTAGTTTTGACAAGATCAGTTTTGAGAGAGTATGTATATCACTTTGAAACTAGTATCTCTTTTTCCAATTTATAGAAAGAGACTACATCTTTTTAATATTCAAAAAACTTATATTTAATAGCAACCTGTTCAATACGAGATCTATAAGTCTAGTAGAACATATCAAAAAATTTTATACAAAGCTCCTGAATAACTGCTTGAACAATATTTTTCCAAATATGTTATTTTATTACCTTTCATCCATGTTGTCTATACATACTACCAATATTGATTTTTAAAAAAAGCCTATTTCAGATTCTCAAAAATAGATTAAATTTTTTATAAAAAAGAGCAAATAAATTTATATATTTATATTCCTTATAATTTCATCTATTCAAAAAAGTATCAAAAATTTTAGGTTTTAAGTAAAATAGGTCAAAAACAATTTTAGAAAAATTTTAATATTGGTTCCCAAAACCCAAAATAATTTTGTCATTATGCATAATATTTCTTTGCCAGGCAACTCTACTTCTATACCTATTTAAATTCTTAACAATATTATGAAAATGCTTTTTGCAACTTCAAACTTTAATTTTTATTACAAAATATAATGATTCATTCAATTTTGAACTCTTACAAAAGTCATTGCACAGAATCAAGATGCCCCAACAACTTATTAATATTATTTTCAACTTTTTTTAGATTGAACAAACTAAGTTATCACTAATTTTGGTTATATAATTCCTGCTTTATCAAAAACAGTATTGATTAAAGGAAAACAATTACTCTTTTTTTTGGAAAAAATACTATGACTTCCTAATTACCTACATCTTATCATATTACTTAGGCTATAATTTGTTTATCCTGGCAAGCTAGTCTTACTTACTCATTTAACAACTTTCTTTATTTCTATATCTATCCTAGTTTATATAAATAATACTCTATAGATTACTCAATTTAAGAAGAAATTATTGAATTGCTATTTCTTTTTAAATAGTTTGAGAATTTGAAATATCTGGATTACAGTTTATGAAATTAACAAAAATAGACACTGGGTTTGAATGAACTTTACAAAAGCAGAATAATAGTATTTTTTAATAGTTTACTCTAACTATAAGTATATAAATAAAGCTATAGTACAAGTTATTTTAAAAACTAAAAACATTAAATTGAAGATATAGGACCTATACAGTTTAGATTAGATCTAAATATATATGTATATAGGAGTTTAGATTAGATTATTTATAGTAGTTATGAGAGTCTAACTATAAAAAATATTTTAAATATATTTCTAAATACAGTAATATTACTAAATTTCTACTATTAGATGGCTTTAAGATAGTATTTAATTAGAAAGGTAAAAATATATAAGTATTATATTAGTTAGAGCCAAAAGAAGCCATATATTTTAGAGGCTTTTATAAGATATATATTTAGAAAAGTTATATTTAAAAAAGTTAGACAATATTACAAATTTGCAATAATTTTTTATTAATATATCTATAGTTGCCTCTTTTTAATCTGACCTCTCTCTAATTTGAACACTATTAAACTTTCTCTAAACTAAACAAAATCTTCTAAAACATTTGTAAATTTTATTATAAAGTTTGGATTGGCTATATATAACTTTTTGAGAATTGAACTTTTTCAAATTTTTATATAGTAAAAATTAGCAGTTCAGAATATAGAGAGTTGACTGTATAATAGTATATGCATATATATAAATTATAATTTTTATATATGTACTATTTATAAATATATGGGCTAGGTGCTGCAAAAAGGGACCAAATTAACAATTTTCAAAAGATATTTTTCACATAAATCAATTTAAAATAAGATTAGAATCATTTTTTACTTAAAAACCAAAGTAGTTGTATTAATAAAATTTTGCTATATTGTTCTTTAATGTTTGCACTTTTTTATGTTTTATTATAAGATTTGCAATATAAAAATTGATTTTCTGAAGATCTTTTGTTTTGTCAATTTGGTCCCTTTTTGCAGCATCTGGCCCATATAAAAGCAAAAATAAAACAAAATATAGTATATTATAAAAAAAAAAACCAATAATTTAGGCATTTTCAAGCATCTCCTTTAGTGAACTTAATAAAGAATTCAATTGATCTACCTGATTTGCAAATTAGATTTTTTATATAATTTATTGAAAGAGATAATTCAATAACTACTTGGTTTTAAATATTAAATAAAAATGTTTGCAAAGGTGTAGAGACATAGTATAATTGGGTTGTTGTTATCTCAAAGTAATTTGTAACAAACATGCAGAATTCAATTCTTACTGGAGACAATTTTATATCTGCATTATATTATTAATCTTCATTGATTAGTCAAATTCTATTACCTATAACTCTGGTCATACCAGTTTTACTAGAATATTCTAGAAGTATCCATGTAATACTTGGATTATATAGTGGAATACAAACTTGTAAATTAATACAAACTCATAATAACCATTCTGTAAGTATATAAATTTGATAGAAAACTAGAAGATCTAAAAGCTACTTGACAAGATCTAAGCAAAGAGCAACATGAACTTTAAATAGTTCTGCAGAACAAAAATTGGATTGGGTAACTAAAACAGAAAACTGGATAAAAAAGTTCTTGCCAACTTGGCTACTAGAGTTGTACTAGAAAAAAGAACATGTACTCTAGAAGTGTATATTAAAAAAAAAGAAACTAAAAGGTACTTAATGCTTGGCAGACTAATATTTCTGGGCCAACTGGAATACCAAAAGAATGTCCATAAAGATAATAAAAAGTAAGTACTGGAGTTTGGATAAAATTTGCAAAGGCAGAAATAGGTGATAGTAAAAGTTCAATAACTAGACTTGAACCAAGTGTTAAGTAATATTATGGCATAAGTTGCTAAAGCTAGATGAGTTATAATGGGACAGGGATGCTCTAGCAGGTTTACTACAGAGATAAATTCCCACCTTTCAAGGTATCTGGCTACAGCTTTAGAATTTCACTAGAAAATTACCCTGTAAAAGAGTATATTAGGAAGAACATGTAGGGTAGAAGACAGAGTGTTTAAATAGATAGCTTTCTAGTTAGGCTATAGATATGACATCTAGTGTAGAACTCTAGGTGAACTAATTAAATAGGCAATCGAAAGTTGTATATGTAGTTAATTGTACTCTCATTGTACCAATATAATATACCGCAGGTCTTCCTGACCAGGCAGAACCGTTGGTACTAATAAAGTGCCAAGGACCTAAGTGGTCACCTTAATATTTAAGAAATAAAAATGTTTCAGCATCACTAAACTTATTTATAATGGTATATTTATAATAGAATACACAAAGATGCAAAACGTATGGACATTCATGAACATGGACATGAACAAGCCTATGGAAACAGTGGCGTTACAACACTGGTCTGGGATATAACTATTACAAACCTACTAAGAGCACTGAAATTTTCACTAAAAGAAAAACGAATTTTGGGTCAAAATCCCGACGGTGACAAAATCTCGACAGGTTAGCCCTCATTAGGTTTGAATTAGCTATAGTTCTAGTCATCTTTGTCAGGAGTTTACTTGTCTGATTCTGTTTGTCGAGACTTTGGCCAAATTCAAGAAAACTCAACACAGTTTAGCTTCTGAAATTAGAATTAATAGACCAATTTTTAGATATTTTACGTACTTAAGCTTTTCATGATTGGCCTAGACATTATATAATAAATTTACCTGAGTAACCTGAATATTTGGTAGTATCTGGTAGCGATTTTTTATACGGGTATAGTCTCTAGATTAGTATTCGAATTTCAGTACTGAGTTGAGTGGAGAGGAATTTATAACCGCTTTATTGGTTTGCTAGATTTCTGAAAGAAATGGATGAGTTGGAATGATATGATATTTCTAATACCGATATTGATTCTAATTTAGAATGTTTGCCTGATCTGATATTAAGAATCCGTAAAAAATTTGTGAAATATTTTGAAATATTGGGCATTTCAAAATTAACAAATGGGTAGCTCATTTTGAAAATAAGTAGGATTTTTTGAATAGCAATTTTACTATGTTGAATTATAAATCGGAAAAGAATTCTCTGATTTTTAATTTTGAAACACCTCATTTATAAATGTTTGATTTTAGACGGTATGTAAGAATTACGGCATAAAAAAAAACATACTTTCATTGTTTAATTAGTAAGTATAGTTTCATAATTAAATAGTAATGTTTAAAAAACATGCATTCGTAATTTGGTTCAAAATGTGTAACATATTTTTTAAACATTTATAAATACGGATACATACCCACAACATAAGACATAAAATAATTTATGGAAATGGTCCACCAACACTCAAACCATTTCTCGAAGTTTATGGCTGGGCTACCAACTAAAATAATCAAACCAAGAAGGATAATCTTGTTAACTCTTGGTTTGCCACCACAAAATGTACCTCTAATCGAGAGGTTCTAACGGAAAGTATTTCGTATTTAAACCTGATGATGAAGACTATACTCCACCATCAGAAGAATCCAAACTAAAAACTCTCAAGATTAGAATTTACCCAACTTCATCTGAAGTTGCAATACTTTGCAGGTGGATAGACGGAGTTTGATGGACTCATAAATCAAATCATCGAGTAAGACTTTTATGTCAACTTTAATTATGAGCAAGTTAAAGTAAACTGTCTGAATGATGGCCATCGAACGTATTCCAGAGGTACAATTACTGTGGGATACACCTAGGGAAACTAGGGCATACGCAATTCGGCAATATAAGTTTGCTTACAAGACACAACTCTTTCCCAACAAACTGGTAAAAGCTTCAAGATGGACTACCGAAAGAATAGAAAACGTGGACAATACGCGTTTCTCAAACATCTGATTACATCACAACCTGTATTCAAGGTCAAAAATACCGTCAGTATCACCAGTAACAGGTGTGGAGAATATTACATACTGTACCATTTGAGGAGAGTGAGAATAAACCCATCAGCGGACAGATAAATAAGCATAGATCTGGGAGTACGTACATTCGCCACATGTTATGACCCACAAGGTAAAATTATTAAGATGATTTTAATTGATAGAATCGTACAACTATTTAAAGAGCAGATAATTACCAATCCAAAGCAAAGGTATAAACGAGCAAGAAACAAGCCCAGGAAAAAAGTATTACATATTTTCCAGAAAATATGCAATCTGGTTTCTGAGTTGCACCACAAACTTGCCCTATGGAAAATTACCAACCCATTTTGCATCCAAAATTTGAAACTTCACGGTTGGTGAAAAAAAATCAATAGTTAAGTTGGGTCCAGAATGATGCGCACCTGACAACATTACACATTCCAACAATTTCTGTTATACAAGGCAACAGAGTATTATGATCAAAACGTGGTGATCTGTGAAGAAGTGTATACTTCAAAGACTTGCGGAGAATGTGTGGTTGGAAAAATCAACCTTTTAAAGAGAAGCAAGCTTTTTGCTTACAAAGACTGCAGATTAAAACCGTATAGAGACTTTAATGGTGTTAAAATATACTATTAAAGTATCTATCCAAGTCAGATCTGCTGATCTGACGAGAGGGACTTGAACCTCTAATATGATACATGTTTTTTTTATCGATATTTATTTAATATTGACTAATAATATTGGATCTAGCTTCAAGGGACATATAAGGAATGCAATTTAGAGTATTTAAACCCAAAATAGGCCAAGGCTCATTATATGAATATGAAGTTTATCGTATCATCGTATCAATCGAATAGGAAATAAATGCATAATATTGTTCTATAAATAGAATATTCAGTATTTTATACTGGTCATTTGATTTTTAATATATCAATTAATGGCATAAGGCTTGATAAATGAATAGAGGAGTCAACCTCTAAAACAATAGTCAATTCATAAAATCATTGCTTTTTAGCGTATTTCAATAAATGGTTAGTAGAATTCATAAAAGTCAAAGACAAACAAATAGTTATATAATATGACGATTCTAACTAAATGGCGCAATCATATGTAATCATGTAATCTGATCATGAACGGATAACGGTTATCTAATCAACAAATTAAAATTACATATTAAATTATTGAAAAAAATATATAATTTATTTATAACGATTTGTAAATAACATACCAGTACTATTTTGAGGACATATAGTTATTTAATTAACAAAAAAAGGAGGGTTGAAATTAAAATAGAATAGATGTTTCATCCTAAAAGGGGCAACGTATAGCGACAATAGGAATACTTTGATTGAGAATTTATATTGTAACTCTATTACGTACATATGTGACATTTTAATTCTTAAATTGCTGAATTAAAATAATGTAATTCGCGAAATTTCAGATAAAGTTTTTTTAAATTATTTTTTTATTCAAAATCATTTAATCTTTCATAATTTTGATAAAGTAAATTATAAGCCGAAACGTTAAATTCAAAGTAAACTGGTAAAAGAGGCATGCAATCTGTTCGTTAATGTATGCGGGAGAACATAATTTTCTAGTTTCGCGTCTATTTAACCGTATTTGTAATCTGCACATTTGGTAATAAGATGTGATTGCTAGAATATTCTGTATTACCTTAGATCGCTAATCTTATATCTTTATTGCTATGTTTATGTTCACAAACTAGCTTCTGTATAGAACTTTTACCTTTAAATCTAATGTTTCGATTTTATTTCCAGAAATGTAAGAGGACCCTGATCTTTTGGAAGTATAGAAAATGTACGTACATATATATTTAATGTCATGTACTGTAACAGGTAACGTATTGTACGTATGTACGTGCATTTACCTTTCTTGGATTATCCTAAACCAGTCAGAAGGAGTATTTTTTTTATCATCAAAAAATTGATATTTTATGATTGATTATTTCTAGAACTGTAAAACGTGAATATCAATTTTGTGTTACATACTAAATTGGTTAATTACCTCATATTTCTGTATACTGTATTTATTGCACTTTGGTCACGAGTTTATCAATCAAGTACTTTCGCACGTGTTACAATATTAATAACGATGATCCTTTGTTTACGCATAAATAGGTATTGAAAACGCCTAAAATCAATACTTTTTATCATCCCCTTTTTCTCATAAATATTGACTTTTGTTTCGATAAATTTTTTTAATTACCCTAAAAAAATTTTACTTTGGGTAAAAAGTCATTAGCCGTATAAATACTTATATTGGCATGAGTGATCCTGAAGACGAAGTGGTTGATATGGACTTAGATAGTGGTTCCGAGACTGGTAAAAATCTTGTAGATAAAAATCCTGGAAACGATAAAGATTTTTCTGCATCGAAATCTATCCTACAAAATTCCAGTATTATTCAAAAATCTCCTGAAATTATTAAAAAACCCGAACAAATCCCGTCCACAAACTCTAAAATGATCAACGCCGATCTTCCTGACTTAAGTAAGTCCCTACCACAAAAACCGTTCTTACCACCTATATCTATCTCAAGCCAATCTAGTCAAGCTTCGTCCACAAATTTGTCCATATGTCAAAATTCTACAACAAACGGTCAAATAAAGTATTAATCCCTAAAAAATACTCACAATTGTTTGTTCACGTGACTTTTTTTTTTTTATTAACCCCCTGTTTTATTTAATTTTTTAGACCATCTCATACAAAACTCTCCTTTCGACTTTCTCCTATTCCCAAACCTTTCAAATATAAAATAAGGCCTAATTTTCCTAATTTTACCGTTAATCAGGATTCTCTAACTTCCCGTTCTGATAATCCTTTGATCACTTTTGGTAACAAAAATACCACAAACCTCAATGTGTCTCCGACATCTGAGGCTCATAAACAAATACGTCCTCCTTCGGTATCAGCTGATCATTCAAATTCTGAATTATCCTCTAAAGTTATTAGTCCCGGTGCTGCTCAAAATACTCATGTAATGGATATAGATAATAATACCAATGCAGCTACTACTATTTCATCGATATCAAATGTTCGTGAAAGGGAAATAACGGGTGCCATGCCAATTTCAGCTGGTCCTTCCAAGACATGTGAAAATGACTTGAATATTATTGCAAGTTCCAATAAAATGGATTTAGATAGTTCTTTAAATTTTAAGAGTTTTCATTCTGTACCTATAAAAACCGGCCTTACTAAATTCGATAAGATGGAAATAGATCAGTCTTCCATTGTTACAACCACATTGTCTAATTCTAATTTAAAACCACTCGTTGATTTGAATTTAAATGATATCTTTTTAGATAATAATCACGATAACACAACAAAGACTATATCAAATACAGAATCTGTCGATAAGGTTGTACAAAAAGAAGTTAAAATGGGTTTAGTTCAAGATATTAAAACCTCTGATACGTTAAATTCTATTAATGGGAATGTGGATATTCATAATAATTTTGAATGTTTGGATAAAGTCGCTCAATCGACTTTTTCCAGTGCTGATAATCAAATTTGTCTTCAAAATTCTTCTATTACTGAATTAAGTAATGACGTCAATGATAATTTATCCGATCAAACTTTCAATTTTCAAAAAAAGAAAGTCGATAAGGGTAAACAAAAGGAAATATATAATAACAAAGAAAAGTCGATACAGAATGATCATCTGAATCATTCAGAAGGTGACTTTGATTCAAAAAATGCAAAAGAAAGCTTATCCACTTCTTCTCAGGATGATTTAAAACAAATAACCGATGAGTCGGAATTATCTAAAGACGTTATTGACAAATATCAAGTTGTAAGTTGTGTTTAGCTTTCATTCTTTCGTTCTCTCATTACTTCAATCATTCATTATTTGCTTTCTTCAATCTTTCTTTCTTACAAATAATTAATCATTTGGATTATATTAAAAGCTTGATAATGCTTTATATGAATTTGATCAAGCTACTCAAAAGGCGTATGAAGCGTTTCTTAGTTTGGAAAAGGTTTTACCTCCTGAAACAATTATCCGGATTGATCCCCCTACGAATGACAAGTGGCAAAAAATAAAAGAAATGATGGGGATGTCTAAGAAAAGATATAGATTAAATGGAATTACAAACATGCAATCTAGTACACAATCGAATACACAAACGAGTACACAATCGAATACACAAATGAGTACACAATCGAATACACAAATGAGTACACAATCGAATACACAAATGAGTACTCAATCGAATACACAAATGAGTACTCAATCGAATACACAAATGAGTACTCAATCGAATACACAAATGAGTACTCAATCGAATGGAGTGCAGTCGAGTACTCAATCGAATGGAGTGCAGTTGAGTACTCAATCGAATGGAGTGCAGTCGAGTACTCAATCGAATGGAGTGCAGTCGAGTACGCAATCGAATGGAGTGCAGTCGAGTACACAATCGAGTACACAATTGAGTACTCAATCGAATGGAGTGCAGTCGAGTACGCAATCGGATATGCATTTAAGTAAATCAGGTAAGTGTAAAGTTATTTTTGTTTTTTAGATGAATTTCTCAGTCGAATGAAATGGATGAAAGAAATTATGCAAACATTACTAAACTTTTAATGAAATTTTCACCATAGATTATAGGGATTCTAGGAATACTCCATTCGATGTACCTCTTGATGATGACTCGAATACTAGACCAAAGAAACCTAGTCCCAGAAGGGTACATAATACTAGTGCTATTATACGCAGTAAAACACTCACTCACCTCTTTTACTAAAATCAACAATTCGACATCACAGTCAGATTCAAATCCCGTTCGACGAAGATCTTCGAATCAAATTTCGCGAAGCCCTAAATTTGTTAGAACTACTAGAAGTTCCACAAAGGAAAAGGATTCCACTCCCTCTTACAAAATTAAATCTTCTACCACAAGAACTTATGTTAGAAGGCAAAATAAAAGTATCCCAGAAAGCGTTTTGAACTTTACAGATCTTACAAATTTTCCTGAAAACAATGAACAAAGGAAACCGACTACTGCTTTTGGTTATTATTGTTTGGAGCTTTCTGCCGTTCATTTTTACAGTAAGGGATTGTCTAGTCCAGAGTTCGTTGCTTCCGCTGCTGAAAGTTGGGCTAAAATGTCTGATGATCATAAAGAAGTAAGTCATCAAAAAATTCATATTTTATGCATTTATTATCGAAATACTTTACTTTTCTGACTATGAGGGTTTTTACAGATGTATGAGAAAAAACGACGTATGATGGTCAATCAAATTAAGCAAAGAAAAACTCTACCACGAGATCCGCAGATTGAATCATCAAGATCAGCAAGAAAATAAAATCGATTTTTTTTTTTTTTTTTTTTTTTTTTTTATACCGTTTTATGTTTTTTTTTTCATTTCATATTTGATAAATTTGATCAAATGAAGCATTCTTTATTTTTTTTTTTGTAAATCAAGAAAGATGCGTTTTATGTAAATAAATAATAATAAAAAACAAAACGGATAGACAATAAACTTTACAATTTGTGTTTACAGTCGGTTGTTTGTGATTATTATAATAGGTATGTAACTTCATCATATCTTTCTTGTTTCTATTTATTTACTAAAGTATTGTACACATTTAAAAAAAATTGACCACGTACAATTAATTGCTAAAGCCGTATTAGTTATAAACGTACAATTAGAAACTTGCTTTTATGTTTGGAAAAAAAGGTATTTTAGCAGATTATATTTAACTTTTTTTATAAATAGTGTGACAATTGAATTTACTTTTCATAATTTCCTTTTCATAATTACGTTTCATAACCAAAAGCAGTTTATATAGATTTAGACTTGCGATCGTTTTATCGGTTGGTTTAAAGAATTTCTAATAAAACCTAATGAGTTAAATTTTTTGGGTTATAAGATAAATATTTCTTAAGAAATTTTTGTTGTACAATAAGAGATATGTTTTCTTATAATTATTGATAAATTAGGCACAAGACTAAGCTTGAATGTGATTACATTTTTATTAAAACGTATGTGTTATCTGTTAATTTAATTAATTCATGTACGTATTTTAATAGCTGTTAAAAACTCTAAATCTTTATAATGCTATAAAAAACATTTGCTCATTATTCAAATCTGTTTATGTTCATTATTTCGTTCGAGTATAGTTATGCCTATTATTTCGAGATAACAACCCAAATTTCTGGGCTACAGTGTACGACACTTAATTATATGACATTAAAAGTAACTTTTGGTTTAGAAATAGTTAATAAAAAGCACCATGTTTAAAAATATATAATCTATAGTGCAGAATATCTATATTAGTAAATATTAAAAGCATTAATTTTTAAAATCTGCCTAGTAACTTTGTTTAGCTTTACAAAGGTACTAGTTAGATTTTTAAACAAATATCAACATAAAATTAATTATTCAAAAAAACTGACTAATAAATATATAGCTTTATTTAAAATTTTTTTTATACAAAAGGTTTTAGAAATTTGGAGAATCAAAACAAGTTAGATAAGTTAATTGTCATGAGATTTATTTTTTACATCCCCAAATCCTCTATTATATTAAACCTGGAACAAAATTGTCTTAGCGACCATTAGACAAGTTCATTAAACATTTTTTTTTTGTTTGAATTTTATAGATTTAAAGAATTCAAATAAAAAATCCAAAAATTTGGTGCAGTAGTTACTAAGATCAAAGTGTAAAATATTTATCAACAAAAAACTATGCAAAATTTTTTTTAACTTTTGAGTAAAGATAGCTTAGCATTATTAAATCAAATTTATCTTTTATTTGAATTTGATAGATTTTGTAAACTTTAGATAAAAAATTTGTCAAATCTTGACTTAGTAATTGCTAAGATATCTTGCTCTAGAGATGATCGATCATTTGATCTGTTTGATCGTGACCGATCATAAAAAATTTTTTTTGAGCAAGATCGTTCGTTCAGTGATGGAACGTATCAAAGTGAACAGCATCCTCGGAGATGAATCACTAAAATAAGAGGTTCTTGCAATGCCTATGGAGCCACAGTGCCTAATAACCAAACATGGGCCTTTGCACTATTTGCAGCAGCTGCAGACCTATCGGCGCTAACCAATAAACAAGCATCAATATACTGCCATTTGGTTTGCAAGTTATTGAGAGACAGGCCGAAATGATGGGATGAATGAAAGAAATATAGATATAGAATGAACAAATTTCTTTCCAAATTTTTTTTTAATATTTTTGCTTTATTTTCTAAGATAACCTTCTCTACTAACCAAAGGCCTTAAATGCCTTGTCTTGACAATTATAATCCCTCCTTTCTTATTGCTGATTACACATTCAGAACTATACCCTCTTGCTTCTATTATCTTTTTCTAATGATCATAGTAGTTCATATTCAAAGTCTATGCAATTACAGAAAGATACTTGCATCTAACCAAAAAAAAAAACCATAAAAAACTAAGAAGGGCCTGAAATAGCAGAGGACTATGGTCTTGCTAGAAAATAAAATTGTGTTTTATCAGAGATATGTATTATAACAAAAAAAAAATTTTGTGTCGCAGCTGATGCTGAAAACGGCTGATGCTGAACTTTGCGATCTCGATTTGAAACTATAAGCTCAGCTAAAATCCACAAATACGCTTTAAATATCAAATATACTCCCAAACCTCACCCTAACCCTATAAGACAAAAACGAAAAAATCACCACAAAAAAATTTTAAAATTTCATATCAAAGTAGGTCAAAATTTCAGCATCAGCCGTTTTCAGCATCAGCTGCGACATTTTGTATTGTGATGATAATAATCAATCATACGATCAGTCATATAATAAATCAAATGTACCAAACATGTTGGGCAATATTCAAATAATTGTTGAATATGTTGATATAATAAAGTTATAATGATGCACTATAAAAATATTATTTTGATATACTAATTATTGTAAATTACTGAATTAGCCAAAAAATCATTCTGTGAATGTTATCAGATGTTCCAGAAATCTGATAATAGTTGCAAAATATTATGATACAGCATTAAAAATTTTATAAATTCTATATGACCTGTTGACCTGAATCATGATCTGAGTCAATATCTGACCCATCAGGATCGTTACTTTCTGATCTGGGAATAGCTCTACTTGGCAAGCCTTGAGTAGAGAGATAATACGACCTTTTGATAGTATTCTAACAAAAAATAGATAGTGTAAAACAGATAAATCAGATCAGATGATAAATATTTGAGGGCCAAATAATCTAACCAGGCTGATACTTAAATAGTGTACAGGTATTCAAAATAATTTGCAGATACCTGCTATATGCAAATAAAATTTTAGTACTAAGAGTTCTATAAATATATAATGGGTAAAAAAAAAAACTTAAGCCCATATTTTCGATTATTTGCAAATTTATAAATATCGTAAATTTTCTATTATTCTGTAAATGCACACTCTTGAAATCAAACTTTAACAATCACATTTAGAGAACAATAAGAAAAGGTCATTTATTGAGGTTGAATAGATATTAGGACCAGAATTTAAGTGTGCATTTGAAGAGGGTATGCACTTATAGAAATTTTACTGTGGCTATAGCTTAAGGTATGATATAAATATTTCCAATTTCACACAAATTTTAAATCAATATAGATCCAAATAATTTTAATACAAAAAGAGCCTCTATAAATTCACACTCTTGAGGCGAACCTTTAACAATGTGTGTGGCAGCTTATGCTGAAATTGGCTTATGCTGAAAATTTAAGTTATTTTATTATGAAATTATAAAATTTTAGAGGGCTTTTTCGGGGGTATTGTTTTATATAGTTTGGTTAGGGGTTTAGGGTTAGGGTTATTAATAAAAGAGTATATGTGGATTTTAGTAGGTATTATAGATTTAAATAGAGACCCCGGATTTCAGCATAAGCCAATTTCAGCATAAGCCGCCACAATGTGTTTAGAGAATAATGAGAAAAAACGCCTTTATAGAAGTTGCATGTATATTTGAGCCAGAATTTGAGTGTGTATTTAGAGGATGTGCACTTATAGAGGGTGAGCCTATAAGGATTTATTGTACCAACTATATTCAAAAAGAGTTTACAGAATAACTAATATTTTGTGCTCAAAATACTATACACGGAATAAGTTAAAAATTCACTTAAAACAGCAAATACTGGGCTTTTAGTTATTCTTTTGCATATTTAATACAAATACTCCAATCACTATATCAGGATCACGGGATATTTGGTAAAACTACACTGATCCGTATGTGTACAAGTGGAAACTTCGTTCCCGCTAATATTCAACGGCACAGGATATACTGTATTTATTATTAATTCAGTGACCTAAAATAACTAAGTATTATTTTAATATTAAGTTCCAAATCAAAAATTGTAACTTTCAATAAACTTATCAAATTTAATGTAAATAAAGTCAATTTATTCTGTTTTATCATTGGTTATAAATATAAAGTATTAAATTGTTAAGCAAAACATTCTTTAATTAATAAACTAAGATCACTAAATACAGTACATATGTGAAATAATATTATCAATAATTGAAAAATTGTATATACTAAAATCTATAAATTAACAGTCATTAAAACTTTCTATACCTTAAAAATCAGATATATTGTAATATCTTATTTACCACATAGTTTTGGCAATTTTGCAAATGAATTAATTGGCTCTGAAAGACCTCTAAAATTAAGTAGTTTATTTATAAGCTTATTTTTAGTACAAATTGGCAATTCTGTTGATAATATTGAACTAATTGCATCTGCAGCTTGGAATGATTTTAATATTGTTAATTCATATTTGTCTTTTACAACCTCATTATCTACTATTTCATACCATTTTGATAATTTGTTATAGACATAAGATGCTGTAGTTCTATTAGAAGAATTAGCATCCATTCATTGATTTGCTAATTGATATAATACTTAGGAGCGTCTTCAGCAAACTTGGGACGTAATCCATTGCATATTTAATAGCTAATACTTCATCATACTCAACATCATAATAAGATGGTTTTTGTGGACATTTCAGTTATAAGAATGCCGAAATTTTAAATATCTGCTGCAATTGTATGTGATTATTTTGTAATTAAATTTTATTTTTTTATTTTTTTTTTAAGGTGAGGCCTTGCTTATATCTTTATTGGGTAATTTATATAAGTAGTTACATATAATATTACTGGTCTAAATCAAAAATATTACCCTAATATCATCTAAAAATCGCCTATGAAGATTGCAGGCCGATATGATGCAGATTGATAGGGGATCAAAATAGGCCGATAGGCTGCTAATTTAAGAAAATTTGTTGCATATCGGTTATAAGTCGGTAAAAAATACTCATATATCCGTATGAAGATTAGTGAAATTATAAAGAAGATACAAGGCAGATATTTAGATTGATATTTTGGTGATAAATTCACGATTAGATAAATCATAAGAAGATATTGTATTGGCTATTTTACAAATTTTTTCATAATTTATACGATATTGTACTGATATATTGGTTATATTTTTTA
>QKWP01001092.1:0-33395 GCA_003550325.1 Gigaspora rosea
GCGTTTGTTTGTAGCTGATCTGCACTACAGGGTATTACCAATGCCCCACAAATTTTTAAATTTTTCAATTTTTTTTTTTTCTTGAAAGTATTTTTCTTTGCCTACACCTGTAATTTCTTGCGTGAGAGTATTTTCATTCTAATAGACTCTAGCTGAAATTATGTTCTTTGTCTTTTTTGTTAAGCTTGCTTGACTTGGTTGCTAATAGTGTTGACTTGAATATTAACAATTCTCTTCTTGTTCGGGTGTGGCCGTGAGGATCAGCAGAAAGAGTGTGTTTGCTAATTATACAATTTACTATTAATATAAATTTTATTTTATTATTAATAAAAAATCAAAATTATAGTACAAAAATAAAAAAATTTTATCTATCGTGCAACTAACAGATTCAAAATAGCTACCTAATCCTAACTATTTAACCAATGCTACCTAATTTTAACCCTAACTTTAACTATCTAACAACCTATGGAATCTCTAATAACAACAACAGCGAAACAGTTACCAGACAGCACAAAACTGACACCAACGATGCGAAAAAGTTAGTTATACAACGATAAACGCTAACGCCAAGTCCAAGTTTCTATTCACCAATTCTTGTACAAGACAGTTCCCGGAGCCCACCAAGTCCAAGATTATTCACCAGTACTTGCCGCAAGACAGTTCCGGAACCCACAAAGTCGAGATTCTATTCCCTCTTACTTGCCAAAGACAGTTTCTGAAATCTACCAAGCTTAAAGTTCTATTATTCCCGGTATAATTCTATGTTACAAAAACAAAAAAAAAAAAAGAACAAGAGAAAAAAAAATACTTATCCCGCTCAAGTTCAGTTTCATTCCAAAGAAAACCTGAACCTACAAAAAAAAGAATAGACACTTGCCATAAGACCGATTCCCAGAATCTGCTAAGCCTAAAGAAAAAAAAAAAAAAAGGATACAAGATTCTATATAGTATTACTCACAAGATACCGGCAAAACACCAACTAACGTCGACACAGTAACAACTCAACTAACTGCGACACGGTAACAGCTACAAAACACCAAGCGATGAACTAACGATGACCAAGCAGCATAACCACTAATTAAAACTCCAATAACGACAACTCTAGCGACGAGAAATCACACTTAAAAGTGAAGAAACGTTAGAAACGTAGGAAAAAAAACATTGTAACGGCACAACCGATAAATTACACCAACCCAAACGATGACGGCAACTCCAGTAGCACGATTAACGACGAAATCTCACTAAAAGAAAGTTAGTAAAAAGGTAATACAAACTTAACACACGTTAATTATTATAGAGAACAAAACTTACGACTCCAATAACAACGACTCCAACGGTGAAATCATACCTGGAAGAAAGAAAGGTTAGTGAATATATAAATACAGTAGAAAAAAAAGCAACGCGAAGACTTAAAAGCTTACCCATTGTCCAATTTCGCATTTCAAGAAAGTCGAATCTACAAACTTTTCTGTGTTTCAAAAAAGCGCGAACCTTACAAAGGAAAAAAGGTGTTAGTACTGCTAAAAAAAAAAAACAAAAAAAAAAAACAAAACTTATCTGGATCGATTGATCTCACATCATGCATGATAATCTAAATTGGTCCGGTCTGGTGTCGATAGAGTCAGATCAATGCATGAAGTGAGTCATGTGATCCTCTTGGTTTTTGATTGGTTAAAATGGCCGGAGATATATAAGTTATATATCTCTGGCTAGAGATGCCTAGAAAAACCCATAAAGTAATTATGGGTATTGTGATGGATATGGGTATTGTAGCAGATCTGCTATAACTTGTGACCCATTTACCCAAACTAAATGATTTTGTACCATTCGAATTGTCTCATCGAGACGATTCGAATAGTATAAAAATCGTTTGATTACGATCACTGGGTCATAAGATATTGGTGTTTGAATGTTTAAATCAAATTTTTTAAAAAAACCCCCAATATATTATATTCGGACACTATTCTAATGCCAATATCTTGTAACCTAGTAATCGAAATTAAACGATTTTTGTGGCATTCGAATCATCTCAATGAGACGATTCGAATGGTATAAAAATCGTTTAAGTTGGACCAGTATTGGACCAATAGTCACAAGTTATTGCAAATTCCGCCACAATACCCATATCCACCAAAATACCCTTCCAATTTCGTGTAATATACGATTGTAAATAACTTGTGATTCTGTGATCCAAATTGAACGATTTTGGTACCATTCGATTCGTCTCATCAAGACGAATCAAATAGTACCAAAATCATTCAATTTGGACCAATAGATCCAGAGTTATACCAAAATTCTCTTAACTCTGCCACAATACCCATACTTACCTTATATTTTAGCAAAGTTTTAATTAAGTAAAAATTATTTTTTATTGTTGCAAAATAATTTTTTTAAACTGTATTAAATTTAGTACAAAGAGCTTATGGATACCCATTAATATATAGAAAACTTTTTTTACTAAAATAAGCTATTTTGAGCTACTAAATAAACTTGTTCAGAACAAAATTTTACATATAATTTTTTTTTTTAAAATAATAAATATATTTTGTAACAAAATTATATTTTTAAATTAGAAGTTTAATAGGCTTTGCACCCCTGTGTTATGGTTATATATCGCATAGCAGATGCGATATGATTATATATCACACTTAATAAAAGTTTTATATCACGTATAGGTGTGATACCAATTATATATCACACTAATAAAAGTCTATAAATACAGATCATGTGATTATATGCATACCAAAAATAGGAGTCTCTGGACACTAACTATCCCAACACAGGAACGATGATTTTATGCGGCAATAAAGTAAATTATCAATCATATTATGCAGATTATGCGAGTTGCATAAAATCATCGTCCCTGCCCCAACAGCACCATAAAAATTTTCAGTAACCAGATGCAATATTATACTAACAGAATCATTAATAATAATAAAAAAATTTATTATAGTCGAATTCAGCACACAGTGGTATTATACTCGTGCCTTGCACGAACGTCAATTAAAAAATTATTTTCATTAGATTTGTGAAATTACAAGTATAACGATTGGAGATAGAAATATAACAAATCACTCAGGTCGCAAGACTGCAGTTAATGCGTTAAATTCCCCAACATCCGAATCACTTGTTGCAAATTCCTTAACATCCAAATCATTTGTTGCAAATTCCTCAACATCTGAACCATTTGTTGCAAATTCCTCAACATCTGAATCACAAGCTTATGAAGGTACAAATCAAGCAGAAAAATCTACAAAGGGATATGGCAATTTTATATTAGCAAGTCATTATTTATCGTTTGATATGAGCGACGAATTTTCAGCAATTGACATGAATCTCTGCGAGATGCATTACTTGAACTTGATCAAAATGTACAAAAGAAAGGTAATACAAATCTCAAAAGCATTCCTAATGGCCTAAAACAAACAAATAATCAAATTGATAAAGAGAATAGAGATCAACAATTGCAACCGAATAAAGAAGCACTTGAAAAGTTTTTTACAGGAAACGTTTTTCATAATTGCATTTTAATTTCGGGTCTCTATAAATTTAATAATTATTAGTATTAGCATTCTAAAATCAATAAATATATGTAATAAATAATATACTTAGCTTTTTTAATGCGTAAATAAAAAAAATTTGAGTATTGCTTTAATATTTGTGCGAACGTGAAATATCTGCTTGTATAATGTTAGCAGAATTAGTTGAATATATTCAGTCTTATCTATTGATAACAAAGCATCTTGGCTTCGATTAAAATTTACCTAAGTTTATTCTGCCAAGTTTTCAAGAAAATAGGTTTAAAGCCTTACAAACTTTTTGCACAGACATTTTTGCAAACATCCTATATAACGTTTTGTGCATAATCTTAATTTAAAATAATTTATAGAATTTTAACCGGTGGTGACAATCACCGTAGCACCAAATTTTATGCATATAAGCACGTGATCATGCACATCATAAAGCACAAGTATATATCATATTAAAATACATGCACGAAGAAAAATTTTAACGCTACGCTTCGCCTGTTGGCTCCGCTTCGCTTTTTATACAAAGCTCTATAATATACAACATTATTAATAAGCACCCTAACCCTACGTCTCAGGCAAAGTATTTTTTTAATAAACTCAACTTTTATTCGCTCAACTTTTAACTTCTAATTCACGCAACTTGTACTGTAGCATTATATTATATATTACGTTTATATGCATACATAATACATGCATACATAATACAGATAAAAATAACCAAATTTATAAATGCGTTAAATAAGTTTATCACATCTCTATATTTATTTTTTTTAAAAATGATGATTGACAAAATTAGCCAATTATATTAGGAAGCGATATATAAGCGTATCACGGGGTGCGAGATATGCATTTATTCTTTAAATTATTTTAACTTGACCCAAAAGGTTTTTTTATTCTTTAATATATAGAATATTATATATTAAAGCAGCCTTTTTTTAACATGTGGATAGGGTTCTTCAAATTCAAATCAAATATTAGGTCAATTTGAATTTGTTCAAATCAAATTGACCCTGATTTGAATTTGATTTGATTCAAATATTTGAATTTGAATTTGATTTGAATTTGAATTTTTAATAGTAATTTTCAAATCAAATCAAATATTTGTCAAATCAAATCAAATTTGGGCATATTTGAATTTGATCAAATTAAATATATTCAAATTTGAATTTGAATTTGATCAAATATTTGAATCAAATATTTGAAGATCAAATCAAATTGCGGAACCCTACATGTGGATTTAAATAATTTTCAAATAATAATACATATAAAATTTTTTACTTCAAGGTTATTTTGTAAATCTTTTTATTATACAATTAGCTTTTATTGCTTAGAACAAACTTTTTTATTAAATAGATATTTATTCAAAAATCAAATAAAAGGACCCTGGGTCGGATAGCGCAGTGGTTAGTACTCCGGGGTCATATTTGCAAGATCGCCAGTTCGGATCTAGTGGATGACAAAAACCGTTGTTATCCCTATAACTTAAAACTTTTATCTCCTCTGCTTTATTTGATCTATTATCGTTACATTCGATCATCTTTAAACATTTCATTCATACCTTCATAACACATGTTGCTCCTATTACCTTATTTAGATATTCTTAGTAATATAGACATTCAACGCCATAACAGCCTTACTTAATTATAGAACAAATTATTCTTCCCCTTATCATACTATTGCTTTTGTATACAGATTAATTATGTACAAATTATTATTGCTTTGTTTAGGGACGAATGAACATAAAGTATTTAAATATTATCATCTCGCCCCTCATACAAAGTAATAGTATGATTAAGTTATAGTAAGAAGAATATTAGCATGTAATTAGAAATGCGTTTGTGCATAACTCAATGATGAATTGATTATGCATGACGGAAGAAAGTTAACCCGACAATTGAGTAGTGTAAATAATTTATATAGATTGAACATGTATATAAGTCTGATGTAATTAACTTTGTTATCATTAGGCTTATCTGAGTGATTCCTCCTTTATAATAAAAGTTTTCTGAGTGAATTCCTATTATATCATATTGATTGAGTTATTAGTTATTTGTTATTTGTTATTTGATTTATTGGGTTTATAGTTTTAGTTATTGTTATCATGAACTAAGTGATTTATAATCGATTGACTTATTAATACGTTTATTATATTTATTACATATTTACTTTAATTTACCCTTTGTCACTATAATAAATTTTGACTCCTTCTTTTAACCTGAATTAATTATAATTCATCTATTCCGACTACTGTTTAGAACCGTCCTGATATATAACTATACTTGCTGGCAAAACATAGACAAATCCCAAATTCAAAAAAAACAATTGCTATTTGTAAAAGATTAAATCAAAAAAGTAGGCCTAAAATTTTGCAAATATGTTATCTATAACAATAAGAATATTTACTATTTGTTTAAACAAAGATTATTAATAAAGTTTTTGAGAAATTAATTTGGGATGTATTTTGGATTTGGGCGCGGACAAATCCCAAACTATAGTAATTTGGGATTTTGCCAATATGTATATACATAACACCGTTTACTATCCAAGTAGCTTAAACCGGCGATATTCTGGTGCTCTTCCAACCGATAGTAACACCGTGTTGGAATCACGAATAGCAAAAATCTACGATGAGGCGTCAAACATCTCTACTATTTCCAGACATGGTACTACAACAGCAATGAGTTGTATGACATAGCCATGGGGTCATGCGATATCCAGAAAAGGAAAAAATTTGACAAGAGACATTGTAAACATAAGGACTATCCACTATAAAAAGGAATAAGACAAACATGAATAAAAAGACAAGGATACTGACCGAATTAGGAAAGTAAGAAACCAGGAACCTAATGCTACACTGACCAAAAATAGAAAGTGGCTCTCGGGGTAGATGAAAAACAGCCAACCTAGATAGCGTACCGGCGAAATATGTAGTTCCTTCAAAGCTGCCTAAGATCCAAGTGGTACAGGGCACTGGACATGGTTGGCTCGCAGGAGTCAGCCAGGAAAAATAAACGATTGGAGGAAGGTATAGATTAGAAAAAACCTGCTGTATATGTAGGACCTTTGTAATAATGAGTTAATAAAAGAGTGCCAACAGCGCCCTTGGGTATACTACCAAGGAAATTTAAAAAAAAAATAAAATAAAATAAAATAATTTTTTAAAAAATTGCAAAAAAGAGCTTTAATATGTAACATCCATATTTACTTGTAAAAGTTAATTTTAAATTAATATATAGTATAAGAAACAGCAATGCTTCAAAGTTCATAGTAATTTTATATATTTTTATTGTAAATTTTATATATATATAAATTTACATGTGACAAATCGGATGACTGATAAAAATTAAAAATTTTTATATAATTTTAGTATTAAAGTTTATTGATTAACTATAATATGTTTCGTAACTTATACTCATTCACCAGATTTTAATCACGTGCCTCGATTATTCTTGGTCAAATTCATTACCGCAAATATATATCTAATGGTGTTTTATGACTATCTATTCAAAACTTAGCACGGGATTAATTCTTTGTAAATGTTAAAGGGCATCGACTTTTCTTGAAACTTTCATATAGTAGCTTTTGACCTTTCTTGGTTAATCCATTTTTGATATTTCTGTCATCTTCATCTTCATGCCACTAGCAATGGCGCGTTTCATAAATTCCTTCCCGTAGAGAAAGAAAGCGTTTAAAGGTTTATTGTAGTTCTTTTTGATAGCTCTCCAATGTCAAACTTTTCTATTTCTGATATACTCGATATCTGAATTTTCAAAGTTTCAATTTTTGCAAATATAATGAGTTTAAAGGTTTAGTTTGACAAAGATATCTTAAAATTGTATCAAAAGATGACTTTTTAAAAAACAAATGGATGGAGGGGATTATTACTTTAAGAAAAGTGGTCCTTTAAGAAACAGTTGTTGGAGGGCGAGCCTTCAAGAAGCAAATCTTCGAACAGTACAGTACCATTTTATATAAGAAAATTTTTAATAATAGGAATTATTTCTCAGGAACAATAGGGGTTTCATAATTAAAATCCAAGAATCTTATTTTATTTTTCCGATTTATAATTCAACATAGTAAAAATACTATTTAAAAAATCCTACTTATTTTCGAAATACATCACTTATTTGTTAATTATGAAACCCCCTAATTTGCTTTTTCATTGTGTGTTTATTATTACTAATGCGATAAGTTCTAATGAATAAAATATAATATGGGAAGGGTGTGGCGACTTAGGGAAGTTGGTAAGTTGTCACCCCAAGTGGCAGGTCTTGAGTTCAAATCCCACTGGCGACGCTTTTGAAAAAATAGACCTGTGTTCCGGTAACTGTTTCTTGTTGATCGGTTGGGTACATCACCTGTAGTCCTTGGTTATCATCTTGAATGGGAGCTTTCGGGCGAAGTTGTGTCTCATGACACAGACAAATCCAAGAAACCAGAGAAACAGAAACCTATTTGGCAAGTCCCGAGTAAGGAGGTAGCTCTGATCTTTGACAGTGCTAACCAAAACTGGAATATTGGACCGAAACCGGGGAACCGGACGTTGTCCTTGGGAACAAGGTCTACCAACCTGGCCGCCGGAGTCGCACTGGAGGAAAAGGACCCATGTTGAGAAATTGGGAACCAAGGGGAGAAAAACCATAATGGCACCTAATGTCGGGTAGATCAACCCTTCCAGGCCAACTGGATTGGAAATCTGGGAAAACGGTGAAAGACTGGTAGGAAAGTGATAGTGGGTACCGGGGTTGGAGCGAACCTTATAAGGGCAGAAGTAGGTAATAGTAGCAGTTGGGTATCCCCTGACTGCAAGTTGCTTGTCTCGGTGAGTGCGTAAGTTACTGAAGTGTAGGTAATACCTGTGTGGGACAGGGACTGCTCTACCAAGTTTACCCGCGAGGATAAATTAGTCCTAAGAGGATGTAGGTAGCATCAGGGACTGTCTTCGACTGACTAATGTATCGGAGGGCTGTACCAGTGATCACAAGTAGGATTGATATGCGAAGCTTGGACCAGAGGGTTTAAATAGGCAATCCCCTAGTCGGGTTGTAGGTATGGCAACTAGTGTAGAACCTTCGGGCGGACTACTTAAATTAGATAACCAAAAGTTGTAAGTGTGGCTAGTTGTACTCTCATACAATGTAAATCAATTGTGGGTGCGCCCAAAGAGGCGCCCTTGATCCACAGGCTTGATTAAATAAACTTTCACTCAAAGCGGGAACTTTGACACAAAAAAAAAAATAATAAAAAAATAAAATATAATGTGATAAATATTAGAGTTTGAATAAAGATATAATTGAAAAATGCGTATTCATTAATGTAATATTCACTTGAAAAAACAATTGTACAAACTTAATTTGTGAATAAACTTTAACGAAGACACGTTCTAGGCATTGCGTTAATGTATGACGTGTTTCTTTAGTCATTGATATATCGATATTAAAAGAAGAAATAAATGTATTTATAAAATATTTTTAATAACCGTATAGAACAACTATAATACCCCACATCTCAAAATACTTACACTTCAAGTATTTTCAAACTACCTCCTGGCGGAAAATTTTTTTCACTATATTTGGTGGATATAATTTATGAAAAATTAAAGAGCAGCATCTAAAGTATTCATTTGTATCATTCTGTAGGATGTATTGACTGATATATCATATCTAAAATCGCAGATATTAGAATATCAATCAACATATAGCATGACTTAATAGTGACGTATTGACGTCACTACCTAAGTTCTGAAGTTAGGCACAGTCTTTTGTCACGCTTATACTAATCCTAAATAAAAAGATTTGATTCAAAAATTTTGTATAGAATGGCTTGAAAGAATATTCGCAGAAAATTTGGTCTTGCCAAATATAATTTGATTTTCATATGATATAGATGGGAAAATAATACTCTATGGGAGGTTTTTTCTGATTACTGATTGAGACCTGATCAGAACTAATTCCAGAGTCCTATTGATTGCTAATTTTCTTTTATATGAACTTAATCAAGAATTAAATGCTACTAGAAATTTGAGATTTATAATGTACGTGCGTATGTACAGTACACAGATAGTACAATAAACTAGTTTAGTGGCTTTTACTAATTATATCAACTTGTATATATTTAACAAGTCATGCGCCTGCCCATGCGTGCCTTATAATGTGAATTTTTGTGTGACATTTTATTTGTAATACTGTAATATAGTGCGCATTGCATTGTAGATCTAATATAAGTAAACTGTTTGAGTTGTTAGAAATTAGAATTGAGACGAGTTTTGAAGTCGTGGTAACAATAATCACAATAGAAAAAAGTTGTGCATAGGATATTGAATCATCAAAAATGTGTATATAGCTATAATTGTGCATAAAGTAACACATATAGCATTGGCAATTGCGATGTAAGAAAAATTTGGATCTTGCTCTTAAATCTTTAGTGTAGGTTCTAATTTTTGATTTTAATAAATTGAGCTTCAATATTTGATATTAGAATATGCATTAAAGGTTCGAATTTTAATAGTATAAAAGCAGTATTCATGATATTAATGTGTATATATATACTGTATATATATATATATGCTGCCAGTAATAGAAATTAGGCAAATTAACATTTTAAAAAATTAATATTTTAACTTTGATTAAAGCTATTTTAATGGATTAATATTTAAATGAAAACTTAGATGCTAAGCTTTTTTTTTAAATATTAATTTATTAAGACAGCTTCAAAATTCATCGAAATATGAGCTATAAAAGTTAAAGCATTAAGTTTTTTTAAAATATCAATTTGTCTTATTTATATTAATGATAGCATTATAAAAAAACAAACACATTACTTTATTTTAAAATTATGTTTATCAAATGTTAATATTTTTGACATCAATTCGAATTTACATTATTTTTTTTTTAGATGAAATTTTTTTTTCTGAAGAGAATAACTCTTTTTCTAATATTATTAAAAGAGGATAGTTTTTTGATAAGAATTATTATTTAAAGATTCCAATACTAATTAAGAGAAAAGTTTTAAAAAAATAATTTTTCTCAATAAAAATTATAATAGAAATAATATTTATGTTTATAAAAATTTGATCTACTTATTTTATTATAAACTTTGAATTTTTATAAGGGTAAATATTGTATGAGTGGAAATAACATAATTATGTTATTTCCACTTAATCTAGGTTATGTCTGACGACGGGATCATATGTCTATCATCATTCGAATAACGACTAATTCGCGCTTGCATCGTCAGAGATATATTAGTATTCGCTCTCTCATTCGAGTGACGACTGATTCGCGCTTGCGTCGTCAGAGATATTAGTGATCGATGACAAATGACGACAGCGACATATATGTATCATCATTCGAGTGACAATTGGTTTACGAGTTCATCGTCATTCGAGTGACAAATGGTTTACGAATTTGTTATCATGTGTCATAATGACAGAAATGCGACACTGTCGTCAATTAATGCTATCTAATTGCTATCGGTGTGCTATATATACGCTATATGGTTATGCTATCTGTCACCGAAAAATCTTTGGTGACAACTTCAATGACAACTTTGGTGACAGGTTTATTATTAAATTTCGGGTTTAAATTCTTTTTTATCTTGTTCTTCTATACTGTCACCAAAGTCACTAAAAAAAAGTAAAATTCTAAAAAAAATAAAACTTTACCTTATGGTATACCTAATATATATTACCGATATATACAAGATACATATATACTATATATATATTATATATACATGCTACATACCTGTAATAAAAAAAGAAAAAAAGCTAAAGAAGTTCGATTTTTTTGGTGACTTTGGTGACTTTGGTGACAGACATCTAGAAAGCATTCTGAAAGTTTAAAAATTTAGAATTCGATAGAGTTTTTGTCTCTAAAAACTTTTTATTTGTCACTAAAAAATTTTCGGTGACACTTGGACATACTAACTATTTCGTATCTACTTCCAGCAAATATCACTATGTATTTTTTCCTACCATCTTGATACTATCTTGTGCCAATTTCTCCAGCTTTTTGCGATAGTATTGCTCCATTTTTCGGTGTTTTCTAGCATGAATATCGCAAGTACCATATTTAGAAAAAGTTAACTTACCACAATCTTTGCAAGAAACGCGCATAGGAGAATCCCAGTGAACTTGACAACCTTCAGGTCGATAGCAACCCCGGTTACAAACTTCTCCAGTTCTAAGGATATAGGGACAATGATAAAATGCCATATCTATAATATAACTGCTTTGTAATATCTAATAATATATATCGGTGGAATTAATTTTTATTTTGAACTTTTTTCTCTCGAATAATATATCATCAAAATAATATGAGTACCCAAAGTGAATATACCATGCCTATTGTACCCGCATCATTTGATGTGTTAACTGTAGATAACCAAAATTTCCAGCCAGAGATAGATATAGAGAAAGATAATAGCGGGGCGTTCTACCGCCGGGGGTTTAAAGCCTTTCCTCAATCACAGATTTCGGAAAATGGAAAAACCAGTCAATTACTCCGATACTTTGGTGAAGATTATTTGATAGGTATCCCAACCCGTAATGATATAGTCATAGAGGATGATAAGGGATTAACTGCAATTCTTGAAGATGTTTTATCTAAGCGTCAAGATATTCTATTTATGGCTGTTGATATAGAAGAGTCTACCGAATTCATAAACGGTCAGGCTTGTTATATATTGCGCCTCTATGGTCCTCTCATTAATAGACAAAAAGCAGTTGTTTCAATAACAGGAATTCAAGTCTTCTTTGATATTCTCATGCCAGAAGACTTACCTTTTGATTTGTTTGAGACAAAAATAAGAACTATCCTCTTTGGTATAACAAAATGGTTCAGAGTGGAGCATGTAAAGGCATACCCATTTCGTGGTTACTATCCCGATAAAAAGTCATATTTGCGTATTTATACAACCAATACCAAGCAAAGAAAGTTTGCAATGAAAGCAATCCAAGAAAAAAAATATATTACAGCCTCAGATAACCAATCCACATATTATCGCAAGGTAGCTCGTGAGTATGGAATTCAGCTTTCAGGCTAGTCAACGTTAAGAAATTATAAATATCTGCCAGGAGGGAATCTAGGTTCTCTTTGCGCACACGCATTTCACATTTCGATAGAAAATTTTTACTCCATAGAAGATATAGCAACATTGAAAAACCAGTTTCCGATCTGGGCGCTTACAAAAGATCGTACACTTGTTATCGCGTGGGATATAGAAACCTATAGTTTGCGTAGAATAGGTGAACTTCCTGTTGCTCAATACGATAAAGATCGAGTTTTTACGATTTGCATGACTCTTCATTGGAAAGATGATCCAAGACCTTTGAAACAGATTTGTCTAGTCGATGTAGAGTCAGCACCAGAACCATGATTGATTACAATTATATGTGGATCGCAAACTAATTTGCTAAAAGCATTTGCACTTTGCTGGCGGGCATTTGCTTCAGATATCCAACTCGGATTTAATGATTCACAATATGATTGGCCTTTTATTATGGAAAAAGCTAATAAGTTACATCTCATTGAATGGATGTGGAAACAGATGTCAGGAAGAACTCGCTAGGAGACTTCTGAAGACGTTATACAATGGAATTATTATGGAAGATTAGGAGAAATGACTACTTCAAATGAATACTCTTCTATAAAAGAGAATGCAGAAGAGGGTGTAGAAGAATTTAGAAGAGATCCTGTTTTCATCAAAGTTAGCCCAGAAGATGTTTTTAAATCTTCCTTTCTTAAAATACCTGGATGCGTACCAATTGATGTTCGCGCATGTTTTAAGAGACTTTACCCTCGCTCAGAAGTAGAAAAGGAAAGTTCACTTAAGTTCTACTTAAAATTATGTGGGCTTGAAAGTAAGGCCGATATGCCTTTTAACAGATTATGGAACTACTATTCTGAGGCAAAGGAATGCTCTTCTGATATAACTGCTAGAAATATGCATGAAGTAGCAAACTATTGTATTATAGATGCATTATGTTGCCAAGAACTTGTAGTCAAACGCAATGTAATTAACGATTATAGAGAAGTTGCTTCTATAGCTCATGTATCTTTGTTCGACTCCCACTATCGTGCAAACAGAATGAAGGTACGAAATCTTCTGGGAGCTTATGCTTTTAAACATGATATGGTATTTAACACAAGAGTATGTAAAAATATAGAAAAAGGAAAATACCCTGGCGCATACGTATTTCCACCTAAAAAAGGGATTGAAATGAAAAGACCTGTAACAGGATTAGATTTTGCTTCGTTATATCCAAGTCTCATTATGGCCTACAATCTCTCTCTAGAAAAAATTATACTAAATGAAGGAGAGGCCGATATTGCACAAAAAAATGGAAACAACTTGCATAAGATTGAGTTCTTATTTAATGATCGCACCCTTCGTGCCTGGTCTGTTCGGCATGATAATTGCCCCGAGAAAAAAGGATTATATCCAATGGTTTTAGAGGACCTGTTTAACAAACGAGTGAAACTTAAAGCAAAATTCGCTTTATTGCGTAAAGAAAAGGAGCGCCTTGAAAAACTTATAAGTACTGTAGAAGAGAAGGGAAAAATAGTTTCAGACACTTTAAAATCGAAATATGCATTTTTATGTTTTGATTACAACTGTTTAAATTCCAAGCAGTTCGCTCTGAAAGTATACATGAATACTTTCTATGGTGAGGCTGGAAATAGCAAATCTCCATTCTTTCTTCGTGAGTTAGCTGGAGGAATCACTTCGGCAGGACAATATAACATTAATCTTGTCGCAGATTACGTAACTAAGAAAAGTTTTGGGATAAAATACAGTAATACTGATTCTTTATATCTTACTTGTCCAGATGAGTACTACAAAAAATGTGATGAAGCTTTTGCCAGAGGAGAACTCTCTAAGGAAGCATACTGGACTGAAATGGTTAAAATTACTATGAAGGTAATGGATAATTTTCGCAATAAAGTTAATACCTTTCTTAAGGTAAAAAATGGTACCTCCTATTTAAAAATGGCTTATGAAGAAGTATTGTTACCTGTATGTTTTACCGGTAAAAAGAAATACTTTGGAGTTGCACATGAGGAAATAGTAAATTTCAAGCCAAAAAAGCTGTTCACTAAAGGTATCGACACTGTAAAGCAAGGTCAGACAGAGCTTTTCAAATTTGTTGGAGAGAAAATTATGAGAGAAGCGATGGATATCAATAATACACGCACGATCCATCAAATCGTCAAAAATACTCTTAGAGAAGCAAAATATAAGCAATGGGATTTTGGTCAATTTATTGCGATGGCTACATGGAAACCAAAAGTAAAAAACCAATGCATCCAACGTTTTATAGCTCGAATGAAAAAAAAAAGTTTGAGTATCCCAGACCCTGGTGAGCGCTTTAGTTATGTAGTAGTAAAAGGTGATACCCTTTATGAAGAAAATAGTAAAAAACAACCGCGAAGGGTTGCAGACTACATGGAGTTTCCAGATATTGCAAAAGAACTCAATACAGAAATAGATATTAGCCACTATTTGGAACAAACTGTGAGATTATGCGCCCGCTTTATTAATGATGATGAAAGATACCAACCACCTTCTTCACATAAAATTATGCAACTCAAAGATTCGGATAAGAAAGAAAAGCAGATTGATGCATATTCTCAAAAAGAAGCTAAAAAATGGCTTACGAAATATATCATAGCCTTGAATTGATTAGCTGTGCTATTCTATATTGTTAAGTATCAAATATATTCCCCAATATTAGTAATACTTAAACATTATTAATAATATTTTTTCATACATAAATAATATCCAAGTTCAAATCGATAGTCTCAGTTATCCAACCCACATATCCTGCAACTGATTACTTTTTTTACCTATATTCCATGTGTGTCTCACAAACCACACAACCACAATAATTAATAGAGCAAGAAAAATATATGCCGATAGAGGTGACATCAAAGTGCTTGCCACAGCAGGAAGAGGCAGAGTTTCGATACTAGGTCTCATCGCTCCTATTCCTCCTATCGGAAGAGGCAAAGTCTCGGGACCAGGTCTCATCTGGGCATTTGATTTAATCAAAGAGGACAGATTATTTTCTGGCTGTGCAAGGTATGGAGCCACAATCAGTATTTCTTGGAGTACATTGTTGTTAGTTTTACTAATATCGATTTTATCATCACTTCCCTTGGAGTTGACCTTGGTATCATTTTTTGATAGTTCGGTAATCTCATTATGCCTCTTTGAGGCGCCTAAAGGCCTAGTATATGTCGAAATATTACTATTATTTTTTTCTATTGGATCCATATTTTTTATTGCAGAGCAATGGTTCTTCGAACCTCCACGTATAAAATATTTACTGAGATTTTTATTGTCAAAGGTAGTTATAAACTGACTAGGTGAGGCATAGCCTCGAATCTCTGATTCCTCACTAACCACAGAAATATTACTAGAGTTCAATCTATTTTTTATTGTAGAAATAATGGAGCTCTGTCCCTCGACATTCCCACCGATCACAGGTTTCGATATAGTCTCCGATTTCAGCCACTCAAGCTCATTGGCCTTCGATGAGACATAGTCTCGAGGCTTCACCTCTTCCAATTCGCTCTTTATATTTTCTAATTCCACTATTTTGGATTTGAGAGACATGATCTCGGATTCTTTTTTCGATGAGCCATTTTGAATCGAAATCACATCTTTCTGGGCTGAAGACAACTTACCTTCCAATATCTTAATCATAAACTCAAGCGATCTAATTTTCTTGGATTTTATATCATTCTCAGCTTTGGACTTCGCAAGAGAAATGTCTTTATTAGCATTTTCAATCTGTAAACGCCTAGCTTCATCAATGAGTTCGAGATCATGAGTACGTAATTTCTGAATCTCGGTATTAACCCCTCCTAGTTTTTTACTCCACTTCTTTCTATCCCGATCCCATCGTCCTCTCTCCCGATTGATTTTTTTTCTTGTTTTTCATACTTATCCCGCAATTTAGCATTGTATGAAACTATCTCAGAAGAATCTTGGAGGGCATTATATAATTCTTTTTTAAGGTCTATTATATTGGCCATATTAAATAAAGAGAAATATTATAAAAAATAGCAAAATATGAAACACATATATACTTATCAATAATGCTATCAAAGAAATTATGCTACAATATAATTCAACAATAATAGATAATTACTGATTTTTTTAGAAAATTATTGAATATTAAGTATGTAATTACCTACGATTACCGATCATTTTTCAACATAAGAGAAATAGGAGTATTTTAGTATTTTCAATAATTTTCAATAATTTTTTATAATTATAAAAAGGATGGAACACATAACTGTAGAGTATTATCATGCTGGTACTCCTTATTTATCACCAGAAGCTATTGAGGAAATTATTTAATCTCGAGGAACAGTTAAAAATGCATGCAGGGAAATGGCTAATAGATATAGTACTTCAACTCGTAGAATATATGAAATTTGGAAAAGACATGCTGAAGGCATACCCTTGCGCAAACAGCAACTAATACATAGTGTTGTTTCTTCTGAAATACTGTCTGAAAATAATACTTCGGATAGAAAGTCAAAGAAAAGAAACCCAGGATCCAGTTCTAGATCTGTTCGGGTATCTGATTCAGTAAATATTCTGATAAAAAAAGTAGTTGAAATAGATAATTTACAAGCTAGGCTTGCACAAAATCGCAAAGAAAGAGAAGAAGCTAAACGTGAGACGAAAAAAGTCTTAGATTCCAACTAATCTACTTTTGTTTTTTCTAGAGTAGTTTGTAGACCCAAAGGGCCATTGCTGGGCAATAATCTACATACTATTTCAATATCAGACTCATTTCTATAGGTCCGTAGTTTTTTATTAAGCTCGATTAATTCAGTATTGGATTCGAGTACCTCATATAGCGATTTTTCTAACTCCCCATAGCTCATGCGTTTTTTTTTAAAGTCGAATCTAGGCTAAAACCCGCAGGAGCATGCCATTCCTCCAATGGATCATTATCACTCTCATTACTATCCACCTCTTGAGAAATTTGATCAGATACCAAAGGCTTATTGCGAAGCAATGGGACTTCGTCCCTATCATTCTGAGATGTAGTAGCGCAATTTACTTCGAGATTATTTTTTACCTTGTGCATAGTAACTGGAATAATGTGATCCTTTCCATTAAAAGGAATTTTCAACTCATCTTTACCCCAATCTATAGCACATTTATATTTCTTGAGAAGTGGGTTTGGAAATATCAATGTTGGTTTAGGGACACGTACAACTACAAAATCTTCACGTATAGTAAAACCTGGAGGAAATGTTAATGGGAAATTACGAGCAATACCAATAGATTCTGTTGGAACTGTAGCAACCCCACTAAGATCATATTTTTCTGATTTATCAATTGGCCAATTTACATATTTAACAATGTCTTCTGATGTAATTGGAGGTTCAGCTCCACTATCTAGTACCAATGCTGGAATTTTTAAGCGTTTGATTTTAACTGGTATAGTTGCAAGGCTTGTAGTAGGTTCCTTTCTTCGAACAAAATTTATCTCCATAGGATCATTCAATGTCTCCTCTTCACCATCTGATTGGGGTATTTCTGGGGCCGGCTCTCGATAATTTATAAAGTCAGGTTTTGCAGGCCCTTTAGGGGCGACTCTTCGAGTCATAGATAAATTCGAATTATTAATATTGTTTTTAATTGTTTCTATAACCTCTTGATCGTTAAACATAGCTAGAATAATTTTTCGAATTTGTGAGTCAATAATCGTACCTGATTTCTTTTGTGAAGTACGTTTTTTTGGACTAGATTTCTTCTTAGAGAATAATTTAGGTACATAAGCATCCTTATTTCGTGAGCCAGATTTTTTTACTTTTTTTTTATCTTGCTAATGTTAACATTCATACTTTCAACTTCAGATGAAGACTCCTCAGACTCAGATTCATTATCGGAGGAATCAGATCCAGAATCGCTACTAGAAGAATTATTAGTATCAGAACCAGAATTTATAGAAACCTTATTGACATTACCTTTCTTCTTAGACCTGCTTTTCTTTTTTCGAGGACACTTGCGAGAATTATGTCCAGTCCTATTACAGTTTGAGCAACGGTGATGCGACTTCATAGCTTTTTTAACAGCTCTAGCTACATGTAATTTTAATTGCTTTTGTGTGAGGTTGGCCAGTTCTTTATCCGAATCAACTTCGTCATTTTTTAAAACATTTCCTCCATTTTTCTTAGGCAAGAAGGAAAAAAATTTATCAACTACTCCTTTAGTAATTGTATCTATTAAAGATTGTAAAGTAGATGGACCTGCTAAAGCACTAAGATGATCTGTCGCACTATCCATTCGAAGCCATTCTTGATCATTCAAGCGTAGGTTTGGGTCCCTATATATTTTACCTGGTTCCATTTGACTAGGACGTTTCAACTTGTCACCTGGCGCAGATTGAGTAGATGCCATTGTATTTCTTACCAACTCTTCGATTTCAGTTTTAGTCATCACCAATTTGTTAGTATCTACATTATGGGTTTTTCTTGTTGATACCAAATCTGAATTTGAATGCAGATAAGCTCCAGATAATTGCTCAGCCTTATATCTTTCAATCTCTTCAAGTTCTGTGAGCAATTCAGAAACGGGCCTGTTAATTCCAATGCGTCAAATTTCTAATTGATTATCAGGGGAGATGCCGCGAAGAAATTGTAATCGAATTTGTTGTTCATCAATGCCAGCAAGTCTAGCCAATTTACGCAATTTTGAATAGAAACAACCAACGGGATCACTACCCTGAACTGCTGATCCAAAGATCATTTGTTGTTTCTCTGCAGTAACGGTTGGATAGTTAGTCTTGAGCCAGTATATTACCTGACCAAGTCGAACCCCACCTGCCACCACAGATTGACCAACGTTGGCATTTGGTAGATTTATTACGCGATCAGTTGGACGATCATCAGCAAAAGACCAGTCCTCATCAAATACTGTATGAGCTGGAATAACAATATTTCCGGCTTGACCCACAGCACCATGTCTTAAATTTGTACCAAGTTGCACCGCTGTTCGTCCTTGAACCAGAGCTAAAGTGGCCTGCCCAGTGTTATCCAGTAAATTTCTCAGTTCCCAATTCTTTCTTCGAAGAGACCTTTCATACCAATCTTTGGCATCACCTTTAAGGCATGTTTCAAAGAGTCCATGTGCACGAACTCTATTGGCATGCCCACCAGCTACATCGATTCCAGCAGCCACAAGATATGAACGAAAAGAATCAATAAACTCCTCTGGATCTTCATCAGAATATCCGTGGTAAGTTGGGAGTGCATATCCTGCCATACTTTTTCTATTGTTATTTATAGGTGGGTTATTCTGTAGCGCAAAAATTTGTTGATTTAAATTATTAATTAATTGTTCAGAATTTTGGGCTCGGGCTTTCCACTTACCCCACTTGTTGTCCAGTTGAACATCAGCAAGTAATAAATCATTTTCTAGAGTCTTGCATTTATTTTTCCACTTATTGTATCGATTTGTTGTAAGATTTAAAAGATGTGTAGTAATTGCCTCATCTGTCTTACAATCTTGTAGTTGCTGGCTGTTTTGCTGGGCTTGAATCTGAAATTGTCTATTTAAAAGGCGTGATACAAATTTTTCTTGGAGTAGCTCTGATATACGCTTATTTTTTTCTATACAAGTTGCTTTTAATAAGTGATAATTAAGTTTGTGGGCTCTATAAGCTTGATAAAGAAGATCATAATCATTTTGAAGCGTGGCTAACTGGGTCTGTGAATCAGTTATCTGGGTTTGTGAATCAGCTATCTGGGTTTGCAAATTTGTTAGCTAGGTTTGCAAATCTGCTACTCGGTTTTTAGCATTAATTGCACGAGCATTTGCCCGTAGGTATATTTCTAGTACCAATCGCTCAAGCCTATTACCAGCATCAGAGAATATGTTAAGATAATTTACAATATCATTTAATGTAGGTGTTATTGTAGTTGGGCTTTGAAAATACCGTCTAATATTATCAACCTCTCGCTGAATTCTATGATTCTGAATTGTAGCTTGATTTTCAGGTAAAAATAATCTGGGCGATTCTGGTTGTTGAGCCATATTGCAAAGCAATGATGAATTGGAAATTCGAGACTCTGTCTCTTCTTCGAATCTATCTATATTATCATTGCCATTTTTATATAAAATAATTTTTTCATTAAGCTTGTCTATTTCATCCTGAAAATTTACTAACCGTTTTTCCAAAAAATCTATATAATTTTCTTGGCTTTTAGAATCTTGAAGTGCCTTTTCTAACCGTTCTTTGAGATTAGAAATTTCTTGTCGCAATGGATCCAAATCCCCATCTCGAATCAAAATTTCTTTTTCGAGATATTTAATATAATCTTCTTTTAAGGCTAGATCCTGCTGTAATTTACAAAATCGATTTTTTATTATCTGCAAACTATCTTCAGCTTGAGCTAGTCTATTTGTGCTAATTTCTGGTGTCATTGCAGTATTTTATAACATAATAAACAAGAATCAAAAAATTAGTCTTTTGTATATGAGTGAATCTACTGTTATAGAACGATAGTTTATTATATTACCTTATTATTTTATTATTTTATTTTTATTATTATATTTTATTATTATATTGTATTATATTATTATCTTGAGAAGTTAGAATAGTTGATACCGCTTATAACGATTATCACGCTTATAACGCTTATGTTGCTCTTGTAGATTATAGTGTTTATCATTGTAAATTAACGCTTATAACGCTTATTCTAAAATGTATTTAAAGACACAGAATTTCCCTTAGTCAAACTAGACCAAGACACCCCACTTCTCTTATACTTAATATACATCTTGTACTGGGATTTCTTAGAAACAGAAACCTAAGGATAGCCCTATTTTAGATTATTAATAAAGAAACTATTTATCTTAATAACACCAAGTTTATTATCAATTAATAGTAAAATCGATAATTCCTCATTGAATACTCTCACGAACTGCCCTTAGAGAAGAGTATAATTTCTTACAGACTAAGGAATTATACCTACCTATTGGACACAACTATAAACCGATAAAGGATCCCTGTAGCCGTGTCGTTGTTATAGTAAGGAGTAAAAGAAGGCCTCCCTACTGTAACACTACTATTATTATAGACCCTAATGAGGAATTGCAAATTGTTCTTCGTATGATCTACTATAATGTGCCCGGCTTTTATTCCAATCCCAGAAAAATACGAAAAATATGTATAAAAGAAGGATATACTTATTTTCGACTTAAAGATATCACAAACTGGTTAGAGAATCAGTATGATTACCAGATATATCGACACCCACCAAAGATTAAGGCCCAGGCTAGCTTTTCTAAATGCCAAATTCCTAATAAATTACATCAATGTGACCTACTCCCCCATGTCCACGATGATCAGAAAAGAGGAAAAATATATTTACACACTTTGGTGTTGATAGACGTAGCAACTAGATATAAATGTGCAGTAGCATTAACATCAAAAACTAGCTCAGAGGTTTGGAAAGCGATAGAAAAAATATACAATGATCCCAAAAATCCTCTCAAGTGGCCGGAGTTGTTGATGGTTGATGGTGCTGGTGAGTTTAAAGGATCATTTGCTAAAGGAATAGAGCGATATAATGTTCCTATAAGAGTTGACAATCTTTATAGCTTTGAGAACTTAGCATTAGTTAAAAAATTCAAACAAGATTTGGCTAGACTTATATACAAAATTCAATATGCCATAGAGGGAAAACTCAAAGAAGGTGAACGCTCGAAATTATGAAACAAGATACTTTGGAAAATTATCGACTATATGAATAACAATAAAACGCGATTAATAGATATGTCTCCATCATATGCAATGACATTGCGAGAAGTAATTCCCAAAGTATCTATCAAACCTAAAAGACCTATTGGGAAAGATGAACTACGATTACAGAAAGGAACGGTTGTAAGATATTTATTAAAACCGGGAGAGCTTGAAGGAGGGCACATGAACAGAAAAACTGATCCATAGTGGAGTTTAAGTATCTATAAAATTGCAAAAGTTATTGTTGGCAAAAATCCGCCTCAACCTGTTTTATATTATCTTGAGGATGAGCCTATTGAATCTACAGCTCATTTGATGGGTCGCAATCCACATCGGCCATTCAAGCAAGAAGAACTCCAAGTAATCAAGAATCCTGAAGAAATCGAGTATCCACCTGACGAATTTATACGAAAATATCATCCCTCTGGATCGATACATTTCATTCGTGTTTCTAGTAGCGAATTTGACAGGGTTCAACAATATGCCAAAAAACGTGATGGAAGTATTTTAGCTAAAACTGGTCAAATCAATGATCAGAATGTATATCTTTGGTCATGTAAAGATAGACTCCATCAGTTTGAATATCCATATCCGTTAATAGCTATGAAATTTGAATAGTGCCCTTTGTGTCATCATACCACTGAAAGAACCTGTCGATACATTTTTGAGGACCTATTAGGTAAGAAATTTCCATCCTGTAGACCATCATTTTTAGATGGAATGCAATTAGATGGGTATAACGAAGAGTTAAAATTAGCATTCGAATTCCACAGCGTCCAACACTATCATCAAAATGCGATGTTCCATAAGAGGGGGGAAATTGATTTGGATGACCAAAGGATACGAGATCAAAAAAAGCGAGATTTATGTAAAAGACAAGGCATAGATCTTATCGAAATACCATATACATGTGATCTCTTACCTTATATCAGAACCACATTGATCGAAAAAGGTTATCTATCAAATACAAACAACTTATTGGAATAAAAAATTGCAGGATATATATATTTTATATATCTATAGAGCAATAATTGGCTTAATCGGGATGAAAGAAGAAAAAATGCCCATATTTGTATACAATGTCGACGAGACATTTAAAAAATCCTCAGAACGAATGAAAGGTAATAAGTATTCACCTGACCCTCCATTTAGATTACTGGTATGTGGGGCTCCAATAGTGGAAAAACTAATATGGTAATTAATCTTATGCTTGGTAATAAATTACAGCGAATGTTTAAAGGTAAGAAAGGAAATCGTTATATAAAAAATGATGACCTCGTGTTAATAGGCAAACATTTTGAGCCAAAATGGCAACTTGTACAAAATAGCTTTCAGATCTTTGCGAACGCCCCTAAACCATATCAAGAAGATATTACGTTTAAAAGGATATCTCCAAATAAAATTCCAGATATAACTAAATTCTCTCCAGAGCGAAGTACAGTTGTCGTTTTCGAAGATTTATGTGCTGAGCCAAAGAAAGTACAAGGACGAATTATTCCGTACTTCATTAGTGGCCGGCATCAAAATATCTCACCCATATATGTGAGCCAGAAATATACACAAACTCCTAAAATTATCCGCGAAAATCTGAGCCATCTTGCATTATTTAACAATGGGGGGTCCCGAGATGACATTTATAAAGTAGTACATCAATATACAGATGATCCAAAAAAGGCATCCAAGATTATTGATAAGCATTTGCGGGATCGAGAATTCGTGGTTTTTGATTTTACTAAGGCAGTAGACGATCCTCTAAGTGTATGGCTTGGTTGGGATACCGCTTTAAAATTGGATTAGTAGAATAAGCTTCTGATAATCAAATAATAATTTTTTCTGTTATTTATTAGTGCAATAATATAATACATCTATCTGCCACTTCTTATATTATAACTCTTTAGGTTGCCTTCGGCCTGAGAAGCTGTCCGTATTCAGACGTGATTGGAGTATGAGTGATATAAAAAATCATGAACTCGCCATTATCTACAATAGGGATTTTTGTGCTGGATAAAACAGGCATATATTAAAAAATTAAACACATCTCGTCAGATACCAACTTGAAATATGTGTCTTTAGACACTAGCTCTGCTATTCCACGAACATTGTCTATATTAGTCGATTGTTCATAATAAGCAAATATCTTATTTATCTTTTTAACCCCAATTCCATTTTGATAACAATTACCAACTTCGTACCTTCCGTCAATATTTCGGGCACAAAAAATATATACGTGACTAAAATTCAGTAATATATTAATTTTATAGACATGAACAAAGATACGTATACGTAGCGAATTGGTTTTACGTATACTGTTTACCATATTTGATCTGTTCCAATTTGTATTAATTATTTATTGACACAGCGAATTCCCAAATTTTATAGATGCGTGGATATGATATGTTATACTTTTTTGATAAAACTTGCATAGCATTAGGTATATTTCTGGAAGCAATAATATCATGAATCTCTTCTGGAGATAAATAAGTCGCATCAGGTCTTAATCTTACAGGCATTTCAATGAATATGTAGCAACATAAATAAAAATTTTGTTGCTATGATCGAGAATTTTTCGTTCTGGAAATTTGAACGACCCGAGGTCTGCAAAATTCTTTGCAAAAGTGATTGGCAATCGTTAACGGAAAAATGTTATATTCAACAAAATAGGTAACATCAAAGTTGCATAGCTTTAAAACAAATTTGTCTCATACTTTAATCCCGTTTATTATACATAGGGTTTGCAACGAGCCGGGCCAAACCCGGTAATTTGTGGGTTGGGCCGGGCCTGGGCCAGGCTTGGGCCCAAATTTTAAGCCCGTGATTAATTGGGCTGGGCCTGGGTTGGGCTTGTAAAATAATGGGCCGGGCCTGGGTTTTATAAAGAAGCCCGATAAAACCCGGCAATACTTATTAAAAATATACAGTTTTTACTAGTTATAGGCCTATTGTATTTAAATTAGATGTTAAAATTTTATTTTTTTTTAAACTATAAATTTTTTAATTTAGTTAGCTATTTTTATAATTCTTGAAATACCTAATAAAAATTAACCAAATAATATTCTAGTTAATTTGGTAAAGTGTGTAATTTTTAGCATAATATAATATAATAGATTCAAGAATATACATTTTAATAATTAAGTTATTTGAAAAATATAATTATCTTAGTGTTTCAAATCAAAAATTGATTAGTTGTCAAGTTGCCAACTAATCAATGATAATTTTATTGGACAATTAATTAATTGTTGATGATTAATTAATTAGTAATACTATTTGCAAATTATAGATTGGGCCAGGCTTGTTGGGCCGGGCTTGGGTTGAGCCGGGCTTGGATTGGACGGGACTGGGTTGGGCCAGGCCTGGGTTGGGTTGGGTCGGGCTGGGCTAAGCTCGGGCCAGGTTTGGGCTTATATTTCAAACCCGTGATGAATTGGGCCGGGCTTGGGCTGGGTTTATAATTCTACAGGTCGGGCTTGGGTCTAGATGAACCCGGCCCAACCCGGCCCATTGAGAACCCTAATTATACATGATAAATTTTCTTGAAAGTATTAATATTCTCCATGTATTATTAAGTTGCCTTAATCATTTATTATACTCCGCCTATATTATTTTTTTTTCCTTTATGATTTTTGTATTGCCTGTATGAGGCTTGTTATGACTTATTTCTGAAAGAACTCGTAAATTATGAGCGTTACTATAGCGTGCACTCCTTCTGTTTCTCACCGTTCGGAATTTTTGATCGGTGTCTCTAACCATCAACTACACGATAAAAAAGCGATAGATGAAATCAGTAAAAGCAAATCCAAAATAACAAACAGTTATATTACTTACAGCCCAAGTCACAAAAGCCTTGAAAAAAGATGGAAGTAAACCAAAGCCTTCCAGGTCCGTTGGAACTTCGCACGTTTCGATTTCGAAAAGCCGATATTTTCCTAAAACAATTGTTAGCAAAGGCAAAGTAATATTCATATATATGTATCATACCTAAATAATCCATGAAATAAAATCTAAGATTTAGCCCAATACTTTGCACCATATATGCTTTAAATTCTGAAGGCGGAGCTCGTTTCAATTTAACTTCAGACACAACAGTGTAATTTATTAGATCTTTTCCTGCCCTCGCATTCTGAACAAAGTCTGATATTTCTTTCGTATTGTCAGTCACATATGGCCTGGATCCCTCCGTTATACATATTTCATATTGCTTTTCCGTGTTAGTATATGCGATTCCGTCTGAACGGTCTGCGTTACCTTCTTGTTTTATTATTTGTTTTCTATATGAGGATGCTTGGATGGCTTTGTTTCCTCTAAAAAAATAAAATAAAATAAAATAAAAAATTAAATAAATTTAATACAATAATATTAAAAACATTGCTAAAAATAATACTTACGGTACATAGCGAATATCTGCAAACCTGCGTAGAGCTTTCCTTAAGATGGGATGAATATATGTATTCATATACTCCTCTTCAAGCATATTGTGATTTTTGAGTGGATTATCATGAAGCAAAGAAAATGCATCAAAGCTAAAAGACAAATAAAACATTAATAAATCTTGATTGAGTCGAGAATAATAAAGAGATACTTACAAGATCGGTAATGTTTCAAATAAGAGTCTTTTCAGTTTTTTCAAAAATGGATCTCCCTCCGGTTCCAATAAGCTTTCTATCTTGTTATCCCATTGCTGGAGAGTATAAGTCTGCCAAAGATATAAATAACGATGATGTAAGTGACAAGCCAAAAGACAAATTACTACAGGATAATATAAAACAATACCTCTGAAAAAAACTCATTAAGAAATTCAATCGCACTTTCCGGAAACAATTTATCGACAGACTCAAAGGTCTCTTTTAGAACTTGCATGTAATCATCCTCGTCTGTATATTTTAGAACAAACTCTGAAGATGGTGTAAGATCCATAATTTCGTTCCGATTTAATTCATTGATGGATTCGTTACAATATTTTTGAAAACAATCCACTAAATTTTTCATATTTTCTGAACTGCATAATTCGTTTAAGAGATTTTTAACCTGACCGTGATCGTTATCATTCTGTAAAATTCATTTAATTGTTTAGATATATATATGTACACAAAGGATTGTATAAAACTATATACTTACCGAATCATTCATCTTTACATCATCATCTGTTTCATCAATTTTATAAAATTTTGGGTTTTCTTGCTCAATACAATCATTATTTGGACGTTTCTATAAGTGGAAGACACACATTGTTAATTACCTTTAAAAAATTGTATATTAATAATATTAAACACCTTACCCGATTTTTATCATTTTCACTTAAAAGTTCCATTTGTTTCGATAGTTCATTCCCCTGATATGAAGCAGAAGTGCTCATCACTTTTAAGGTACTTAATTGTATGTCGACATTTGTATTATACTGTTTAATAATATACAATAATATTAGATGAATTCATAATTGAAACATATCCATCAATCATTGATACCTGCTGTCGTTTTAACATTTGCTTCTTTTCAAATTGTTCCCAAAATTCATTGGCATTTGAATCCTTAAATAAAAAAAATGAATTATTTGTTAACTTCGCTTTGCTTATAATTTTAAAGTTGGTGCTTGTCATAGATTATACTGAGGACGCTACCTAACTCCAGGAGTTAACAGGGACGCTACCTGCTCCCAGTGGTATGAATGTATAACCAGCACTCTGCATTGCACCGAGGAACGCTACCTAACTCCAGGAGTTAACAGGGACGCTACCTGCTCCCAGTGGTACAACTACAGACTAGCAAGAATTGCTAGCAACTAATTTTTTTTCAAAATAATTAAAAATAATTACCGACCATTCTAATAAGAGCAATGCAACTTCACGTCTCTCATCAATTTCATCTTTTTCGAGATCTCTCAGATGGTCATTAAAACGCTTCTTCCACGTCGATTTCAATGTGCTTATTTTAGCGTGGTTATTGAAATAAGGCTCTATGGTCTCGAGATATCCAGAATATGACCACTCATTCGTAGGAGTTGACGTAAAGTATTTCTCCCCTGCAATAAATGATAGCTTGTATTGTGACATTATTAAGCGTGAAAGTAAACAGCGGATCTTTTATACACACGATACTGTTACACACTCGCTCTATTTCTGAATTCCGAATTTGGATGATCGATATTGTGGCTTAGCCAATTTAATAAAAAAAATTTTTTTGATTTTTTATACAGTTTAAAGTACTTCGTATTCTCGTGATTTTTACCAATTAAGTTCACAAACCTGTAATTGCGCCCTTAACTGTTAACGTTAAGCCAGGATTATTTATACGTGTATATCAATAAAAGCATTTTTGTACCATGTAACAGATTTCATTTTTTATATAGCACGCTAAAAATTTCAAATTATCGTTATTACATCAAATTTAATATATGGCGCAGTAATCATGTGAGTGTGACCTTCGAGGTCACGTCCACGTGACTTATACGATTGATTCTGTTGGGGGTTTATCAGGAATTTGAGATATTACATAGTTAATTTGATCAACGGTTAGTTTGGCAATTGTTAATGCACTAAACGATTCTACTCGTCACAGAATTTAAATAAATAACAGATATTACAGTATAATGGATATTTGGTTACCTGTAGCACATTCAGATAAATTAGTATCTAATCTTGGTCGTATAAAGAACAATAAAGGTGTGGTTTTAAAAGGCAATATCTGCAAACGGAGTGGTTATGTAAAAACAGATATTAACATTAATGGTATTCGAAAAATTATTAGTATCCATATTTTAGTCGCTCGAGCCTTTATTCCTAATCCAGAAATTAAGCCTTATGTTAACCACATAAACGGAATTAGACATGATAATCGGGTTGATAATTTGGAATGGGTAACTCCTAAAGAAAATGCCAAACGTATAGTATTTCGAAATACTGGTCGTAAGCACAGAAAAATCGTGCAAAAGACATTGGAAGGGAACGTTGTTCAGGTTTGGGATTCTATTCGTCTTGCAGGCAATACACTTAAAATTATAGGCACAAATATTTCGCAATGTTGCAGAGGAAAGCAAAAAACTGCTGGTGGCTGGTTATGGATGTATTATGAAGATTATATAGAAAAAGATCCCAATGAAGAATGGAAAGAGATAGAGCTTAATTCACGAAAATTCCGAGTTTCATCTTTAGGCATGGTTCAGCTTGCCAGTGGTGTTATCACCCAGGGATCATTAAACTTAGGATATCTCAAAGTTAACGGACGTCTTGTTCATCGTTTAGTGGCGTTAGCATTTTGCCCCAAAGAAGAAGGCAAAGAATATGTAAATCATATTGATAATGATTCCACTAACAATAAAGCATCCAATCTTGAATGGTGTACACCAAAAGAAAATGTACAGCATGCAGTGCGCCTCATGCTTCGGAATGGCTGGATGCGTCAACGTGCTGTCAAGCAAATTTTAGAGGGTGGTTTTGCTCGAGAATTTCCATCCTTAGCTGAAGCACGACGCATAACTGGAATTGATGAGTCCAGTATTAGGAAGGTTTGCAGAGGACTTCAAACACATGCTGGGGGGGTGTCGTTGGGAATATGTGAGCACAATATCGCATAATCATGAAGACTCCATAAACCATTCGGACGTTAATTTTTCAGAGATAGGAGCTTTTTATTAACGTGATACTACACAACTCTTGAGATATAAGTCATAATATGCCGATGAAAGGCATGTATCATTGATTATTCATTTCCTTGGCGAAGGTTAAGAAAACTTCCATCACAATCACCTATAAACAGATAGGCATACAGTATATGGTCTACTAACAAAGCGAAACCTCACCAGTTATGAAAGCATATAAACACCTCAAGTCGTTAAACTTTATTGCTCTTAAACTCAACAAGTCCAGATTGGAAAGCAAAACCTGGCCTATCGGATGAATGGACGGAAGATAAAACAACCATATCCAACATTATCAAAGGAATACAGGAAATGACAATAAGGCTAGTGTGTTTTGACTGTTATACCCTCCATTTTTATGTTTTGCGATTTATGTGCAATGTTGATTAGTTGAATTTTTCGGTTAGTTTTTTACTTTCACATAGACGTACTTATTAATTTTACTATTTTCCCCTACATATTCCATATGAGAATTTATTAGTTTAATTATAGATAGATCATTATTTTTTTAGAGTGTGATCTGAAATATCCAAAGCGTCCATCACATTAGATTCAATTGCAGAATAGAACTCCAATAATAACCGTTCGCAAAATAAAGAATCCTAAAACATTGACTACAAGTGTTCTGCCTCTAAGCATGGTAGTAGGTCTATATCCACTAATAATTCAGTAAAAAACTTTATAGTCGGATGTTCCTGAATGAATAAAAATTCAACTAGTTTTTTCGAATTAAATGATAGTATCAAAGCTGAAGACAATAATTAATAAACTGTTCGAGATGTGATTCATTGTTATTATTTTTGAAAAGCAATGTTATAGTTGATGGTAAATACTCCCGATAAAATTGACGAGATCTTCGATTTTTAGAGCGCCACATCAATCACGTGTGGGATCATAAAAAAAATATGACAGAATTAGCATTAGGGTGGTTTTGATTTTATAACGCTAACGCTAATGTTTTCTCTGTCTTCTATGTCTTTATTTGGGCCTGTTGTAAGGTTATCTGTATTGCGTACTTTCAGACAAGCTGTCTTTTTTTCGTCTATTTCTACATTATTTGATAAATACCTTGAAAAGTCGCGATTGATAGCCAAAGATAAACTTAAGAGACGAGGGTTTCCTTCTACTCTAAGCACTACTGCATCCGGTTTCGATCTGAGAGACTTACAGTTATTAAGAGTGACCTTTCAACCAACCCCATTCAAAAGCAACGTCCTTCCTGATGTAGATGGTACGAACTATACTGTATAAAAAACCCCTTCAATGAGCCTAATGTTTACAATTTGATTATTGCTTAGACATTGGCTTTCCGGAGGAATACATTCTTCCAAATATCAGTGAGAAGGAACTCTTAAACAAAAAATTTGAAATCGAAGACTTTAAAGAAATTTCAGACGATTAGGTCCAAACATTCTTAATTGACCTACACGAAATTGTCAAGAATGTACATTCCGATGAAGGTATGGAGGAAGCTGAAACAGATACGTTGGTGAACAATCTACTAGTTCAAATTGTTGGCCTGCATCGCTATCCATTGAGAGTTAGGTAAGAATTATGATATACCTTTTGTTTATGACTAAATAATTTTTTTTAAAATTATATCCGAATTTAGACAGCACCCACGATGCAGATTATATATCGCAAGCGAAGTTTACATGACAGCAAAACCTGAATTCGTTATTAACAAAAAGAATATTTCTATGATTGTCATAGAGGTCTGTGTGGTTTAATGTTGGAAGCCTTTAAATTTGTAGACTCAAATAATTATTTTTTAACAGGATAAGCATATAAAAAGTAAAAACCTTATCCCTACAAAATGTTATGGTGAGGCGCAATTGGCCGCAGAAATGCTTGCATGTGGGAACGAAAACATGCTTCGTATTGCATCTCAAACTGGTGCAATTCTGGATCAAACTATATTTGCCGTCAGGGCTGTTTCTACATATTTTACATTCTACAAGACTGTAATCCCTAAAGGATACTGGAAGGAAATTGGTTATGGATTGCCACGTAAGGGGTCAATTATAATTAAAAGATGGCCAGAAGAGATGCATCCATCAGGTGGTCTGGATATCGCGGAACCAAGTGGAAGGCAAAATGTATTGGAAGCATTTTTCAAAATGCGTAAACAGCTTTTGCAATAAAGAGAAATTAATAAGATCATTTACATACTTTTAGTACAATTAATTTTAATAAAGCATTTATATGTCACGTATGCAATTGATATACAATAAAACCTCCGTAAATGCATATTCAAATCCTGCCCCAAATATATACTTGACCTTTATATCAAGACATTACTTTAAGATCGATATAATTATTTTTTTGTTCATTTTGCTACTTGTTCTTGTAAACAGTCGTAATATATATTATACAAAATTCAGAAATATGCCCGCTTATTGTAGAATATGTATAGTTTTTTAGGTAGTGACTTGAAGTGGTCCCAATACTCATAAATAACTTTTTCACTAATAAATCTATTCTTTTGAGATATTTGTATTTTTATAATATTGATCTTGAGTATAAAAAATCTTTTGGGCTCTTTCTTTTCTTTTTCGAATAGTAGTTTCAGGAGTACCATCGGGAAGTTGTTTTTCAATTTCTTTATTTACTTCACTATTAGCATCATTTACATTATAAGATTTTTCATAATGAAACTTGAAGCGTTTCGCTATGGCTATCCCGAAGTTATAGTATTGAATAATTACTTTCTGACTTTGTTTTTGATTTTCACTTTCAGCAAAGGTAATTTTAGTATATAAATTTAGAAAATCGATAGGTTGTGGGTCAGCTTCGGTAGCTATGACTTGGTAAGAAGTTATTTTATCTGTGTTTTGTTCAGCGGTGTTAGATTTTAATTCTGTAATAAGTTTTTTTATAGTATTAGAATCTTTCTTATCGCCTTTTTCCTTATTCCGCTTTGATTTTTTATTGGATGATTTATTTTTAGTAGTATCTTCGTTAAGTCTTTTTTGACTCTGTTTTATATAGTCTGAAATGAAGAAATCCGATAAGGGGAGATTTAAACTATGAGTTGTATCTGAGGTTACTGTATCCCCGCTTTGACTAGATGTCATTTGTGCCATTTGTGGCGAAATTTGCATTGGGTCTGAGGTATTCTGTGCCCGATCCTGTGAGCTAGGTTCAGAAGTACCAGAATAACGCGTATAATCAATAGATTCAATTTCTATTGCACATTCAGGGCATTGTGGAAGATCTTTTACATAATCCTCAAGACAACTACGGTGGTATATATGTCCACAGATGAGTATGGTAAATGGTTTTTTAAGTTCGTACAAAAAAAGCTCTTCTTTACACTTTGAGCATGGATCTAGTTCTGGAACTTCAACACCTTTTGCAATGACCTCTGGGGTGCCATTCTTAAGGATATTTAAAGCAAGGTTTTTGAGACATGAAACGTTTTGAGACGTTGGGTTAGTAGACATATCCAAAGGTAAAA
>QKWP01001092.1:37872-63639 GCA_003550325.1 Gigaspora rosea
TCAAAACCTTCGATTTTATACTCCTCAAGTAATTTTTCTATATATTCTATTTCGGATCCAATAGTTCCAGTATCGATTTTATTTTTTTCTAGTGTTGACTTATCTCTGATTGATGTTTTTTCTTTCAGAGTATCCAAGATAGGACTATCAATAACTGGTGCCTCATCGTGTAGTGGACGGAGCATAAAATCGAAAACAATCCCGTCTTTTGGAAATAATGCTTTCTTTATTCGCACATGCTTTTTAGTTTCTTCAATAAATTTTGGTGTTCCAAGTATTCGCAAGGAAAACGATCTTTTGTTAGCGATGTTATCAACAATTTCCTTGCTTTGCAATCCTACCGGGAGTTTATTACGAACGAGTTCAGTAAACACTGCAACCTTAGCTATATTTTTAAGACGAAGACCAAAAGTTGATATATGGAGAGACATTTTTTTCTTATCACTACTACTGGCAATTGTTAAAGTATCAGGTCTCCATTCTGAATATATTTCTTTACAGGTTTTTGCAAAGGCACGAGCTTGGGTTCGATTTTATTAAATGTTTCTCTGGATAAATCAAAATCGATAATAGGACGAAGTGGGTCATCACCATCAATAAATTCGTGTAATGAATGACCCTGATGCTCTGTAAGTATAGCTTCTATTCCATCTTCAGAAACTGTTCCAAGGAATTGTCTTGGCCTTACACTGTCATCTCGAATTATATATCTGTATTCGGCCACACTATCAGCTTTGGCCCCCGGTGGTAGAAGGCCCTGTTATTTTCTTCTGGCTCGAAATTTTCCAAGTTTTCTGGGCTCTCTGGTCGAGAAGGTGGTGCTCCTGTCTCTGCTAGCACTTGATCGATGGGTTCTATTGTGGAACAGCTCTTAAAAGTGCCTTTACAGGCATGAGCTTCGCTCTGTAAATTTGGTTATCCACAGTTAACACATTAAATGATGTGGGTACAATAGGCATGGTATATTCACTTTGGGTACTCATATTATTTTGATGATATATTATTCGAGAGAAAAAAGTTCAAAATAAAAATTAATTCTACCGATATATATTATTAGATATTACAAAGCAGTTATATTATAGATATGGCATTTTATCATTGTCCCTATATCCTTAGAACTGGAGAAGTTTGTAACCGGGGTTGCTATCGACCTGAAGGTTGTCAAGTTCACTGGGATTCTCCTATGCGCATTCCTTGCAAAGATTGTGGTAAGTTAACTTTTTCTAAATATAGTACTTGCGATATTCATGCTAGAAAACACCGAAAAATGGAGCAATACTATCGCAAAAAGCTGGAGAAATTGGCACAAGATAGTATCGAGATGGTAGGAAAAAATACATAGTGATATTTGCTAGAAGTAGATACGAAATAGTTAGTATGTCCAAGTGTCACCGAAAATTTTTTAGTGACAAATAAAAAGTTTTTAGAGACAAAAACTCTATCGAATTCTAAATTTTTAAACTTCCAGAATGCTTTCTAGATGTCTGTCACCAAAGTCACCAAAGTCACCAAAAAAATCGAGCTTCTCTAGCTTTTTTTCTTTTTTTATTACAGGTATGTAGCATGTATATATAATATATATATAGTATATATGTATCTTGTATATATCGATAATATATATTAGGTATACCATAAGGTAAAGTTTTATTTTTTCTAGAATTTTACTTTTTTTTAGTGACTTTGGTGACAGTATAGAAGAACAAGATAAAAAAGAATTTAAACCCGAAATTTAATAATAAACCTGTCACCAAAGTTGTCATCGAAGTTGTCACCAAAGATTTTTCGGTGACAGATAGCATAACCAGATAGCGTATATATAGCACACCGATAGCAATTAGATAGCATTAATTGACGACAGNAAAGATTTTTCGGTGACAGATAGCATAACCAGATAGCGTATATATAGCACACCGATAGCAATTAGATAGCATTAATTGACGACAGTGTCGCATTTTTGTCAGTATGACACATGATGACAAATTCGTAAACCATTTGTCACTCGAATGACGACGAACTCGTAAACCAATCGTCACTCAAATGATGATGCATATATGTCGCCGTTGTCATTTGTCATCGATCACTAATATCTCTGACGACGCAAGCGCGAATCAGTCGTCACTCGAATGAGAGAGCGAATACTAATATATCTCTGACAATGCAAGCGCGAATTAGTCGTCATTCGAATGATGACAGACATATGATCCCGTCGTCAGACATAACCTAAATTAAGTGGAAATAACATAATTATGTTATTTCCACTGTATGATTATACTATTCTATATATAATTGCTATATTTTGAGTATATTTTATTAGTTTTATATACTTAAAATACTACTTTGTATTATATGCTATTATATTAAATAATATAATTATAAGCATTTTGCAATTGGTAATATAAATTTGATATATTAGTTTAACTTAGATAGTTTAGAAATATTGTATTAGAATTTTATTTTGCTATAGTTGTTGCAAAGGTTTTTTTAATTGAGTCAGTAATATAGCTTTTGCTGTCTGTAATTGTTAGATCCTTAGGTGCAAATAATTTTTTAATTGAGTTGTTGATGCAGCTTTTGTTACTTGTAATTGTTAAATTCAGATGTATTACTTTTTTCTAGATAAAGTTTTATTTTTTTTTGTTTTGCATTTTATGGATATTAAAATTTCTGGTCTGTTGGTTAAGCCAACATCAATTAGAAAATATTTTATTATTTGAATATGTTTTTTATTCATGTATTTGATATGAAACTTTTTAATAATTATATATATTCAAAAAAAAAAATAGTTTAAAAAAATTTAAATATATTGGTATGCAAGTTTTTCTTAATAGTAAATTTGTTATAAATTTGACTTTCAAATTCATATATTTGGTATATATATATAAATTTATATATATGTATAAATTTTTTTGCTAGATAAGCAATAATGCTTACCAGTAGATTAAAAGAAATTTGTTTTTTATTTATATAGTTAGTTAAAAATATCTAATTATTTTTTTTTTCTATTAATAGCCTTGTTGTGTTATTCTTGGTGTATTCAAGCAATTGTAGTTACTTATTTATATTTACTGAAATAATTTCAACTCCCCTGGCTTGCATTTTGCTGCTTAGGAGCGATCTGTCTGTACTAACCCTGCAGAGTCAAAGAACTCTACAGCCATATTACAAACTACTATACCATGAGTTTATGTAGTATCTTATAATGTTCAAACTTTGGTCTCACATTATGTCTCATAACTTCAGTTATTCCAAATTGGGGTTCTAGTATATTTCACTTCATAGCCACAAATTTGAAATATCAGCTGCCCAATTTGGTCTGTCTCTTAGATGGTACTACAGGTTCCTAACTGGCTGGCTTCATACTTTTGCCTTTGTGAGGATTTTTTTTTTTTTTTTTTTAAGGTGAGGTCTTGCTCATATCTTTATTAGTAATTTAATAAGTTAATATATAGTACACTGATTAACAAATTACATGCAAGAATGGGAGCTCAGACTAGTTTATCTGCGACCTAAACCTAGCCTTTGTGGGGAATTGAAACAGCAATCTTGTAATTTGTATTTTCGAAGAATTTTTTTATTGCACAGTAATACAGGTCACAAGTGTCACAGGATTTTGATCCGCATATATAAAAAAATGCAAAAACCTGTTAGGTAAAAACTTGTCCTTGTAGTATAGATATAGCTATCACCTAATTTGGTAATTTCATAGTATGCCCTTTTTTAATTGTCATTCATTTCGTTCGTCGCATATATATTCGCCTGTTATTCGACTAGCGAAAAAAAATTGAGCGCTGTGCGCTTGCGCTACGCCTGAGCTGCTTTGTAGCTGCTTGCTTTTGTCTCAAGCGCTTTTGCTAGCGCTAGCGCTAAGTATACCTTCTTTACAATCGATTGAAATTAGTGAAACCCAAAATTTCCTAAAAAGGTAAACCGGAGAATATCAATTACCAAAAATGAACAATGAAACCATCCCAAAATTTACATATAAAGCAATCAAGTATATCACAAAGCGCTAACGGTTTCTTCTAAATGCTAACACCCTAATTAGATAATGTATACCTAAGACCCTAGCGCAGTGTTGTTAAAAGACCGGTCCAGTGAAGATCACTAGAACTGGAAGGGTTACTGGAACTAACTGGATGAAACAAGAAAATATATAGGTTCCAGTGATAAGTTGTCACTAGACCCTTCCAGTCACTTTTTTTTTATCACTGGATGGAAGTTCCAGCGAGGCCCAGTGGGGTCCAGTGAAATCCAGTGAGATCGGCAAGTCAAAAAAAAGCATTAAATTAAAAAAAATTTTTATATCTATGTAATAAAATATAGTTTTGTTACATAAACTTGTCATGTAAAAATATTTTCAAGTTTGACTAACACGAAGCTAATATGGGAAGTCTCACTATAATGAGGCGTTGAAAATGGTTTGGTCGTTCTGGATGGTAATGTTTGTGTTAAAACTACACGAGGTAGAAGAATTACTGATGATACTAGTTTGTTCGATGATAAAAGTTTTTTCATTATATCATAAAATAATGAATATGAGGTAAACAATTTGTAAAGTAGTCTTTATAGTTAAAAATTTTCATTAGACCAGTTTCTAGATTCAGGTGGTATATCAGGATTTTGTGCAATTTCCCATTCAATAATATGCTTCCACATTTTTACTTCTTCTATTTGTAGCTCATCACGTTTAATAAACAATATTAACACAACACATTTTTTTGAATCGATGTAAACTCTTCTGATTCAAAAATCTTTTCTGGGTGTTTTACTATCCCTTAGATTGTAACACAGGCAAATTTGCCTGCGTATTTTAAAATTTTTAATAAAATTTTAAATATTGATTTTAGCCATATCTTTTCTAAGTAAAAAATATTTTTTGAGTTTTGTTTTAGTAACTTTGTTATAAATTTTTTTTAAAATCATTAGTAAACTTTAATATAATAAATGTTTAAAGTTCTTGTATTGGCATTTTTACTATTAAAATTTTTCTTTAGATTTTTTCAAATTTTATATGTTCCCGTCTATAAAAAAAATCTTTACTTCTAATACAAGTCTTAATTTTTACAAGTAAATCATTAAAGTTGCAATAATGAAAGTTGTCATCCTTTATATAAACTACAATATTGTCTTAAGAACTATAGTTCTAAAACTAAAACTAAATAAGATCGCAGAAAAATTGTAATAAAATTTTTTAAAAAAATTTTTTCTTAAAATTATCTATTTTCAGCTTATATGTAACTATAATTTATTTTCTTATAATATAAAAACTAATTTTGCAAAAAAGTAATCCTTATTTTCAAATATAATTGTACAAAGTTTTATTTAATTATTTTAGCATTTTAAAAAAGTAAATCAGAGCTAAAAAAGTGCAAAAACGCAGGCAAATTTGCCTGTGTTCTACTACAATCCAAGGGATAGTATTATTGCACCAATTTTAATTCTTGAAATTTATTATTTTGAAAACTTTTTTGAAATACTTCAGAAAAATGCAATCAAAGTCATGAAGCATTTGTTTCGATCAAAAAAGTCTCAGGACGTTTGGCCAGTTTCTTGAATAAGAACTCACAGTAAAAACCATAAGGTTAAAAACAAACGAAGTATCAACATTTTCTAATGAAACTACACCACTGTATATACTTAATAATAATCTTTTTTAGATTAACTATTTTAATGTTATTATCCTTGTTAACTTTTTGTCAATTCATTATGAATATATAATGATCTATATCTTAAAACTGCTGACTGCGTCCGAATTTTTTTTTTCTTGCCATTCTCTAACGTTAATTATTACGTTAAAATCTTCCTTATAATTAATGAGTTCAAGAAGTTATTTGAAAAAATTTTAATGCCACATATATATATATATATATATATATCGTGACTCCATAGCACATGGCACATTAATCAACTTTAATGGCTTTTTCAAAACTACTTGCATCAAGTTTCTCTCAGAGAAAGTTCAAAATGAACTTTTTTCTTGCAAGGGTATCTGAAATGCACTTTTCCGATCAAAGCTATTATTAGGATGATTCGAGAAAGTCGATATAATGATTTTCTTCATATTTCTTTATACTGGAGCACAGGTTATACATAGCATGATGGAGCCAGATTATAATCGGGTATCGAAGAGAACAAATGACAAGACAAGCGAAGTAAGAAAGCACCATTTACATGTATCTTTATAGCATGCATGCGTATCTATAATCTCTATCACATGCATATCTATAATAAGCCACAAATCAGATTATCTTCGTGATAATAACCCTAGCATGACTATCGTCAACGCATAGGGTTATATTTAAATGTTTAAAGATATACATGTATTGCGAGCTGAACTCAGGACCGGACTTTAATAAAAATTCAACTCTTTAACATCCCTACTTGCAACTGATTAGCTAGCAGATTTAGCTAGCATATATATCATGTGTATATAATAACCTTAATTTTTATTTGTATTTTTATTGGCTAATACTATATTGGTTCCAGTGAAATATTTCCTTCTAGTGAAAACTTCACTAGAACCACTGGAACACTGGAATTATCTGGACGTTCAGTGAGGTTCCAGCTTCCAATCAACAACACTGCCTTAGCGTCACTAACTTAAAAAATTTCGCTAAAAAATTTTCGCAGCTAAATTAAGGTTAGGGTTTGCTATTAAGTTAGATAGGGTGTGGTCTATTAAAACAGTCCTTTTTTACATATATTTTATTTTAAGATAATTGAGTTTAATCATTTGTTTTGATTTTTGGACTGATCCGGGATTAATTAAATTTCTCGATTTTGATTGGTTAAATGTAGCAGGTGACTATCAGATAATCTCGTGATGTGTTGGACCTACGTAGCCTCGTGTAATTTTTCTTTTATAATTATCTTGATTTTTTATTATGCAAATCGACTTTCATTTATAATTGAAAAATATTGATCATGCCAAAATTTATATAAATCTAATGAAAACTCATTTTTCAAAAAATTGCAAAAAAGGGCTGTTTTAATAGACAACACCCCAGATTAGTAAGTGCTTTACTAATACGTTTCATAGATAAAATGTTGATTTATGAACAATTTTTGGTTTGTTTTGATTTTTTGCGCTTCTTCGCGTTACACCCGATCTCGAAATATGATTGGCTGGCGAAATAGTAGCGAAATTTTTAGGGTGGTGATGCTAGGGTGGTTAAGAGGCATCCACTTATTTGCGCAGGTAATACAAGCTCCTGGAGAGGAAATAGCCAATCGAAGAGTGCAAATTTTGACTATTCCGGATCAGCCCAACGAAGAATTCGAACATGCGTAAAAGAAGAAAAAAGTGAAAATACGCAAAAACTAATGTTTAAATCGATCTTAGTGCACTAATTAAAAATGACAGGAATGAAATTATACTTATATTAAGCATCACTCTAACCCTATAGTCTTTAACGTTAAGCCCTTAACCTTAAATTTCTATCGTTTATTTACAAAATCGGATTTCCTTTTTTGGTTTGTGTTACCTGCGCAAATGGGTTAAGAGCACCATACTCTTGGATGATATCAAGTAAAGAGTCTAGAACATTTGTAACATTAAACTACCAGCAATTGCAATAGCAATCTGCTTGATCCCCTATTGATAGTCGCTTGTAATCTTTGTCATAACAATAGCAATCTGCTTGATCTCTATTGATAGTCGCTTGTAATCTTTGTCATAACAATATCTGAAACAATAGAAAGAAGTAAATCTCAAACCAAGGCGCTACTTCTTTATTAGAGTTTTTCTTCACATAATATTTCCAACAAATAGTCATGAATTTCAACATGTAAACTTGTATTGTTGTACTTCTAAAAAATTGTTGCTGATTAAATCATTACTAAAATCGCAGTTTTGTGGAAAGATCCTTAGTATGTACTTAAGTACATGCAATTAATATCAGATATGATTAGTGCAATTGTAATGAGTTTATGTGACGTGTGCATCTTAAATTAGGTGTTAGACTCATTGTTTAAATCCTTATCACAGTATTAAATCCTACAGTATATGTGGAATTCGCAGTGGCGCAAGCAAATTTATTTGGAATCTGCGATTATGTGTCATATATGTTGTGCATACTTTTTCTGAACATTACAAAGATTACTAAACTTTTCTGCATGTTTAAATAAAATTAAATTTTAAATACTGGTCGTAATTGCTAAACTTTCTCAAATAATTAACTTTTTAACTATATTAAATTTAGCCGCCATTAAATAGTCCTGCCCCATAACCAATATAATTCGGTAGTATGTCTTTATGTTTTTAAATTGCTCAAATAATTAATTTCACCACACCAAGTAAAAATACTGCTACTGATTCTAAATATTTTGCAGCTGACATTATATAAAATCTCTATAATATATTTATATCGAAATCGAAATGTGGCAAATCGGAAGCGGGTCAAAATCCCAACAAACAGAATCCCGACAGGTCATAATCCTGACAAAAAAATCCCGACAATAAAAATCCTGACAATCCCGACAACAAAGAAATCATTAAATTTATTTAAGTTAGATTAGGGTTAGGTGAGTGCCTAGGATAGGGTTAGGGTGAGCGCCTGGGCTAGGGTTTGGTTTAGTTGATTTTATAGTAAAGTTGCTCAAGGGAAGCTTTTTTTGATTGTCGGGATTGTCAGGATTTTTTTGTCGGGATTATGACCTGTCAGGATTTTGTTTGTCGGGATTTTGACCCAAAACCGGGTTCATTCCTCCCTACAATGTAAATAATAAGTAATTTTTCTTGTTTGCCTTTTAAAAATTCGACAATTATTTTCGTACATCAGATTTGATGAAATTTATTAACCAATGGATATATAGAATAACTTTCTCATGATTAGTTAATTTTATACAATTGATAATTTATACAGCTTAGAGTATTTTTACCTCTAACATAGTAAAATTTTTTTTAAAAAAAATGCTATAATACTACAGAAGAATCTTCGCAAACGAAACTTTAAGTACCTTGTGTATCTATGGGATTTACCCTACCTAGGTATAGTTCACTTCTTAAGCTAAGAAAATAGTAATGTATAATGCTGTAATAAGTATACGCGTTAAACTTTTAATTGACTCTCAAAAACGTAACTAGTTAGAAATTTCTTAAAAGTAATATATAGTAACTTACAAAATATTAAATTAAAATAGCTGATAGATTACAGCTTTATTTAGGGGTCGTTTAAAGCAGGGTGCAGTTATATGATTTTGACTTTTTAATTAAAGTTAGGGTAAGGGTTAGCAGTGGTTAGGGTTAGGAATAGTATTATAGTAAAATTGCCTTCCCGACATTTTTTGTTAATGCCCCAAGGTAGGTTTTGACACTCGTTTCTTGTATTTTTGCGTTTTTTCACTTTTTTTCTTCTTTGTTTCTTTGTCGGGCTGATCCGGGTTGATCAAAACAAACAAGTTAATTGGCGCCATATCACGTGATTGCACTCTGCTTTAAACGACCCCTTTATTTAGATAAGAAGAAACATTTGTAAGTATTTAAGAACGCAATAAAAAGCTTATGGTTTTTTTTAAATACAGTAAATAGGTTCTGTTTCATTCATTCATGGTTTATATTTATATAGCTTATTATCTATTACAGGAGATTATGTCTATTTTTTGATGTTTGACATTTAACGTTTGATGAAAAATTTTATAAGCGATAGACATAGAGATGGGTTCATGCATGCACATGATTCCGAATCGTGCGCATTTTAATGCGCATCCATCCCATCAAAATTTTATTTTTTTTTATTTTCTTATTTATTTTATCATGCGCACGATTCTAAAATGCGTAAAATGCGCATTAATGCGCATGAATCCTAATCATGCACATCTTATCCCATCTCTAGATAGATCTAAATTATTTTTCTGTATAAATTAAATTGGATTAAATCATTTTAGTCTATTTCTAATATTGAATTATCATGCACTATATAAATTCAAGATTTTTAATTAATACGTATAATATTACTGTATTGTTTATAAAAAAAGTTTGATTGGCCAGTTGGCACATGATCTGAAAAGTGATCATTAATTTATGTGATTAACCAATTACGAGAAAGCTATCCTATATTATATATTGTAGTATGAATTGGATTTATTGACTATTTGACCTTTTTGTTATCGTCGATTTGTTATTATGTTTATTTATTGTATACACAGTGACTCTTAATATAACGAGCTCTCGATATAACAGAGACTAAGTAAAATTTTGATATAACCAAAAGTCCTGATCACACCATAATAAATTCTGCTTGATATATGGATTTACTAATAAACTCTCAATATTGCGAATTTTGGTTATTTGCCCAAATGATAAGTTATATCAAAAGTTATTGTGTATTAGTAACTACAAAAAAAATCAATTTTACCAAATTATCCCTTCACTATTAGTGTAACCATAGTTTCCAATAATAACTATTTATAGGCCAAATACTGTGCAGTAGTGATACAAATTGCCAAAAATTTTGAGTTGTCAACTTTTCGATTAATCGATTTTTATTCGATTTTTGTTCGATTTATATTCGGTTTTAATATAAGTTGCCAAAAATTTTTCAATCGATTAGTTGTCAACTTTTCGATTAGTTGCAATTTTTCGATTTCGATTTGTATCACTACTGTGCAGAATAGCACCAGTATAATTTAAGTTATATTCAGTGTTGGGCAAATTAGTGGTTGACCAAAAATTTGCTGGTCTATTATATAAATAATATAAAGAATTTATTTAAAATTAACCAGTGGCAAAATTCACCGGCCTAAGAATTTTTAGGGTTAGGGTGCAGTTTTAGGATAAAAGAGGAGTTTTATATAACATAATATAGATTAGATATAAGGTCCCGATTTTAGTTCTTATGAGGTTTTCAGGGGTCCTGAACATTTTTACTTAGGGTACCCCCGTTTACTTAGTACGTTTTTGAGATCTAGCACCCCCAGTGAATTTCAACTCCGGTAAGCATTAAAATTATCCTAATTAAAATTATATTTAAATATTCTATTTGACCAATTGGATATGTGTTAGTTATCCGGTTTATAATCCGGATTGTATCCGGATTTACAAGACACCTCATTTCACGGAATTTTTTGTTTCATCCGGTAAATTACCTAACTCGCCGGAAACTACATCCCTGTCTCCAGGCTGAAGGTTCGAAAATAGCGATGTAGTTTCCGGAGCATTAGGTAATTTAGCGGATGAAAGAAAAAGATTCAGGAAACGAGAAAATTTTCAGGTATCCCAGAATTTATAATAATTGCTGTAAATTTTTTTTTTTTATTAAATGATGCTGGTCAAAATTGAAAAGAAGCTTGACATGTTGGACAGTATTAAATTATGTATTCAACATGTCAAAAATTTTAAATCTTACTAATGTGATTTATGAATAATAAATTTTTATACTAATTACTACATATACTATATGAATCAAATTAATGCAGATACAGTTATTTTCGTTTCCCTGAATCTTTTCTGTTTCTTCCAGTAAATTACCTAACTCTCTGGAAATTACATAACTATTTTCGAACCTTCATAGCGATATAGTTTCTGGAGAGTTAGGTAATTTACCGGAAGAAACAAAAAAATTTCAGGAAACGAGAAAATTTTAGATGGCCCAGAATTTATGATACTTTTCTGATCAAAGTCACAGTAAACTTCTCTGATTGGCTGATGTTGATCAGCATATAATATCTGAATAAAAATTCAGATTTATAGCATCTATAATAAAAATCCGGATTTATTATCTGCTTTACAAAAATAAAATCTGTTATCCTTTTTATATCCGGATATATCCGGATTTGTAATCCGGATCCAAGCACTACTAAGAGGGTTACTTTTAATCAGATCAAAATAGAATTGGTCTTAAAATTATTTTATAATTAATTAATTAGAGTATTTTTAGATATTCTTAGCCAGAGATGCCTAATAATAATATTTTGGATCTAAAAAACAATTAAAGTACAAAATAATTATATAATAACTATTTTGTATAGCATGAAGAATGATTATTACAGATAAGTTTGACAAAACAAAAACAATAACAAAAAAAGAAAAATGTAAAAAATGTGAAGAATATCAAACATGGTTATCTAAACCTATTTTAGGGCACTAATTAAAAGTGTTAGAAAAGCAATTTTGCTTATCTGTTATATAACTTGTTTTGTTTTAACCTATAACCCTAACTCTAATTAAATTATATAATCAAATATAGTTTTGAGCCAGAGATGTAAAAACTAAACATCTCTGCCAGAAATGCCTAGAATTGTCTAATTAATTATATTATATATAGTCATTCTTCTTTATAATCACCAAATTAGTGGCTTAAAAGTTCTTTTAAAAGAGAAAGGTTTTTATATAATATGCTTATAAAAGAAGTAATTATAAAAGAATGACTGTGTTTTTATTTTAGCTTACAAATAGAAGGGTTAAACTTAATAAAATTTTAAATAATTATAAATATATATGTATTTTTTAGTAGCCAAATTTGGCTCATATCAGCGGATCGGCGTAATTGGGTCTTTTTTCGATAAACTGTTACATAAAAATTTGCTCCTAAGAAAAACTAACAAACGAAGTACTTGTTACAGCTAACAAAAGAGCCTTTTTGACGCCTAGACAAGTTAAAAAACCAATAAAACTTAATAAAAGAGCTACGCTAAGCTATAGAAAGAAGTACTTTTATCGTTTGTTGAAATATTCGGGTGTTTTAGGATGGGTTGGGCATTGAGAAATGGGTTGGTAACTATCAAGGGTAAATTCGGAAGCTAATTTTCAAAAAAATGGCCTTTTTAATATACTTTTGGCTTATAATTAAATACATGAATTTCGTAATTTTCTACGTACTTAATTATAAATACAAAGCTGGTTAAAAAGGCCGTTTTTGTGAAAATTCGCTTTGTAATAAATTTTCGCGTAAAATTTTTTTGATAATCCTCGATCATGATTGGTCGAGCCGACATGTTACGTCGATCCGCCGATATGTATAAATAGTTTAAGAAATACTATAACAGTAAATTATTTGCTATATAATACCTTAGTCATTAATGGTCACTGGAATGTTCTAGTAAAAATTATTGAAACTAGAAGATTACTAGAATTAAATGGAAGGAATTAGTAAAATATATCTTCCAATAATAAGTTGTTACTAAACCTTTCTAGTGAGAAATTTTAGTCCACTAGAAAGAAGTTCCAGTTACTTCCAGTGGATTTCAGTGATTCGTGACTTTTATAATTTTAACTTCTAGCAGAAGTACTATATTCGGGTTTGTATAATATTATATATAAAAATTATAACATAGAATATATAAAAATATGATTAGGCTATCTAACAAATTAGTTATAGCTTTTAGATTCTATAAATTCACAAATAATCTGACTATGAAACAGGATAAAAATTTACTAATTAGTATGCCTACTGTTACATAAAAAAAATAAATAAATAGTTATGTGCCTTTTGAGTTAAAAAAACCAATTAGTTGGTGTAATAGTTAATGTATCCTCACCTGATTTCATTCCATCATATGATATTACGTATGTACATTGTTATGCTTAATATAAAAATTTTTTATTTGTGTCGGTAAGCCATATCGGCTGCGAGGTTCTGGAATTGGATCGGCTATTAGTTATGAACTATTGAAACTGGTTACTAACAAACATAAAAAGTTAGTAACTATCAAAAATAAAGAAGTAAAAATTAGTAACTACCAAGGATAAAGAAAAAGTATATAAGAAATACTTCCCCAATACGATTTGGGGGATAATTCGAACAACATATATTTCTATATACATATCTCTTATAAATAATCTGATTCTAATAAAATAAATAAAATATAATTAATGACGTTTTCCCATTAAACATAACATAATTCATTGAACCTTCATTCATGATACTTATTTTATTTTGCTAACTATCGTTGGATTTTCTAACACAAGTTTATATTTTATATCCTACAGTTACAACATCCACGTATCTCAGAGTAACATCAATACGCGAAAAATCATAGATTTTTAACGTCGATCAAATGCAAGATTTTGTGAACCCACCATTCTAGATGGCAGTAAACCATATATTACGTCCCTGGTATTGACTGACAAGGGATTCACATTAAATTTACTGCAATACGGTTTGATCCTCGCGCATTTTTATTGGTTGATATTATAGATGTTCCAGTGGAAAAATTCTTCCAGTGAGAATTTTTCATTGAAACCATTGGAAGGCTAGAAGAGTCTGGAATTCCAGTGGCGTCCAGTGACAACACTGACCCCAATATTCGGCATATTAATACATCATGCGGACAATGTCCGGTAACAATCAATGTGTTCGGACATTGTCCAATGTTCAAGCGAGCAGTGTCCGGGCCAATATTGCCTCCTTCTGCCTTGTATACTTAAAAATTTTATGGATAAAGTAAATTATGGAATGATGCTCAAAAATTTCGAAATTGGTATTAAACCAGTTGGGTTAAATGGCCAGAAATTGTTAAACCATCAATCGTTAAAAATTTTTTTAGGCGATTTCAAACATTTAAATAAATAAAAAAAAAACTTTAAAATAAAAATAAAATAAATCACAAAATAATAATCACGAGCGTTATTTAGTATAATGGCCCGAATTAAGCTTAATTTGGGTCAAATATTGAAATTATACCCCTGCGCGTTATTTCGCAAATATACGGTAAATTAATTAATAAAACTTTATTAAGATAAAAAATAAATAAAGTAATGATGAAATTATAATTTTATAGTAAACTTTATAAAGGAAGCCCCTTAAAAAATAATTAATAAAAAGTAAAAATAATTAAATTATTTTTTAAAGAAACATTGTCGCGGGGAGAAATGGACATTGTTCGGTAAAGATGAATTATTGCCAAAGGTGTGAATATAGTGATTCGGTCAATGCTTTGGGGTAGTGTTCCAAATCATTAATTGAAAAACCAACTAGTTGGCAACTTTTCAACTAATCGATTTAAAAAAAATTCAAACAACTAATCGATTTATTATCAACTAGTTCAGTAGTTCGATTACAATCAATTGTTAGTTATCAACTAGTTATCAACTAGTTATCAACTTACTATAATTTATATTAATCAACTAAACAACTATTATTATTAATCGTAATTATATAACAGAGATCACAACCATTGATTAGTAACTAATTATGCTTCTCGGGTTGAGATGTATCTGGTGTGCATTGTTTTATTTCAACTTTGCCAGTTTTCAAGATGTTTTACACCAACTGGGCATCCTCCAAAGCATAAAGGCACTATTCTTCGTATATAATATGAATTGCTCCGGGTACCGATCATAGAGTCAGTACTTTACTTATAGTTGTCATTTTTCAATTTTCACTGATTGAAAAATGATTCGGGAGATTCTTGACGTAACAGATTAATAATAATAATAATAAACGTAGTTCATATTTATTAATGATATTAATAATTTTAAGTGGTTCTTTTAGTGTCACATGTTTCTTTTTTTTTTAATTATACTTGAATCGTTTTATATATTATATTTGAATCGACCTTTTTTTTAAATCACTACTGGATATTAGACCTACCATTAATTGATAGGTTAGGTTTAACGTTTACAGTATAATCTATTATAGTAGAGCTTGGATCCATTATCTGTTTTCATATTAAATTTAACTTATATCCGTCGGATTTTATTATTAAATTTAGTATACAAATCAAAGTTCTATATTGTGGTTATAATATTCTGCGAAATATAGGTGAACAATCTACGTCTTTTCAAATTTCCATTATATAATAAGTAAAATAGTGTAAATTATCATTTAACAGCTCATTATGGTTAGTGTTAAATAATCATTCTAACAACTTTGATGATTAGTGTTAAAATAATCATTCTAATAGTTTTTTATGGTTAGTGTTAAAATAATCATTCTAGCAGCTCTTTATAGTTGGCGATAAATAACCATTCTAAAAACTCCTTATCTGTTATGGTTATGTTAAATAATCATCCTACCGGCTCTTTATTGTTGCGTTATAAAACCATTCTAACAAGCTCTTTCGGATAAGCATTTAGTGTTTGGATTAGGATGATTGAGATATGGCTCATGATTCGTTAGACATTTGATCGACTTTCATCAACAAAAAGTGATGTTTAATCGATAGATGTCGCTATAAATATATATTTTCAAAACTCTTCGTATCGAGGTTTAATATACTGTATAATATCTTATAATATATAAGAATTGAAAAGTACATGTATATAGTAGGGATTAGTTAAATGGCCGTTTTTATAACTTTATAAATTATTAAATCAAGTCTCTGTCTGTATGCATACGTGCACTTAAAATGTATGTACTTAAAACTAACAAATTAACATTAACGATTAAATTTTTATTCATATTATACTGCAAATTTTGATGATAATATAAGTTACAGTATTTAAATTCAAACCTAATACATAAGGCTCCAGCCTTATGAAAAGCCGCCTGTTTATAACTAGTTATTTAATTGCCCATGTCTGGTTTCTGCTTAACGGATTACGAAGTCTTAATGCTTTTGTGAAAATGCATTATTTGGTTTAATTTCTAATTCTTTGCTAAATCTGTAAGTTATCATTACTATAATTTTAAAGATGAAATATTTTTTGTAATACTGTAACATCAACTATACAACTTATAACTAAAACAATTTAAACAATTTAAACAACTAAACAACTAATCGATTATTTAGTCGCGTGATAACCGTGTAATCTGATTAGTTGTTGGCAACTAATCGATTGGAGGGTGAAATGATTTCACCATTTCACCAATCACCAATCGGTAATGGTGAAACTGGTGTAACTGGTGAATTGGTGTAATTGGTGTAATTGGTGAATTGGTGAATTGGTGAATTGGTAAAATGGTGAAATGGTGAATTGGTGGAATACTGAAACAGCGGAATGGTGAAATGGTGAATTTCCAGAGTCTGGAATTATTTCAGCCTGGAATTCGGTTAGGTTTTTGTTCAAGTTTTTACATTTTATGTTTTTACAGGCACACTTTGAGGTCAGAACTATTAACCGTTTATAGGACTGAGCAAATTCACCAATTCACCATTTCACCAATTCACTATTTCACCATTTCACCAATTCACCGTTTCACCAATTCAATTCACCGTTTCACCAATTCAACAATTCAACAATTCACCAATTTCACCAATTTCACCAATTCACCATTTCACCAATTTCACCAATTCACCAAAATAAAATTTTGGTGTAATTCTGGTGAAACTATTTCACCATTTCACCTGGTGAAATGGTTTAATTTCACCAGCATCTATATTTGTGCACATAAGTGTCGTGCTCATGTTACGTATTTGCGCGGGTGATACAAACCAAAAAAGGAAATCCAATTTTGTAAATAAGAGCCTTAATGTCAATGTTAGAGCTATAGAAACAGATTAACATTCGTTATATGTGAATTTCGTAGTTTTTGCGTATTTCATTGCCGGGCTGATCCGGAATAGTTGGCTATTTCCTCTTGTATTACCAGCGCAATTAAGTGGATGCATGTTACGTCCATTAAATAATTTATTTTGGGGTATAATCAAGGAGGCTTTGACCATACTTCCCTGAGGCTTTGCCAAGAGCTTCGGTTGTCCGTCATTGAAAGCCTGGCTTCACGTTTGTTTTGTTCGGCTGCTTTACCCTTCGGCCGACAAACCTCAGGCATCATAGTTCGTACAGCCTCTCTATGTGGCGTCCTAAATTTTCTTAGTCACGAGATTTACGAACAAATTTTCGGAAATGTCATATTAAACCTGTGTGTTAATTGTCTGAAACGTCATCCATTTATATTCCAAAATCATGTTGACAGCATTCAATCAAATTTTCTTCAAAAAAAAAAACACATTACAGCATTAACGTTTCGGACTCTTATCGGATCCTGTTTAATATCAAACCAATCTTTTAATTTAAATGCAAATAAATAATAAATATATATATATATCTATAACAATCAAATAAATTAGGTACAGATATCTGGATCTTTAAATAATCGGACAAATCATTATCCGGATAATTAACGGGAGATCATAGATACAGTAATAGATATAGTACATCGCATATGATGTTTCCTTTAAAAGCATATATTTAAGTCTAGTCCCAGAGAATGCACTTAGAGAGATTTAGGAATTAAGACCAAGTGACTATCAGTTAATCGACCAGAATCGTTAGCAGTGTTAATTTTTCAATTAAAATTTACTGTGCGGATACTGCAACAATTCATAAACTTGCAAATAAAAAAATAACTGAGAAAATGCTTGCAAACTGTGCGCACTACTTACCGAATGACAATTTTTTCTGTGCGGTATCCGCACATCTACTAAAAATGTGCGCAAAATTTTGTTTTTGTGCGCTGCGCACAGTCCGCACAGTGAAAAATGATAGATGCATATAATTTCAATGTATTTCATGTATAAAAGATATATTTTTTTTTGTTTATTAATAAATTGATTCCTAAAATTAAACTAAATTATATTTTTGTTTTTGTAAAATAATTACCCATAAGTTAAATACTGTACTTTTTATTAGTTATATTATATATATATGAAATTTTAAAATAAGTTAGTCACTAAAATCTTAATGTCCAGTTTCAGTATTATTACTAGTTATTAAATTTCTACTAAAAGGACTGCAATGAGCTGGTTCAGTGTCACTTTGTTCAGGGAAGTAAAAGAATGCAATCGCCATAAGTAAATAAGAGGTCTAATAATGATAAAATGAGAGAATAAATTTAAAATTTGTTGAAATAAACATTAAAATAAATAAAAAAAGATAAACTTACTATAAGCATATATCCTTCTAACCAAGTAGCCATATTATCCTGTGCATCAATAATATAAATATTAATATTTAAAAAAGTCTAAATATATAATTATACATTATATATTATAAAAAATATATGCATAGCATACCGCCACTAAAAAATTAACAATTAACACAGCACAAGCCAGCATACTAAGTTCCAAAACATTGAAATCCAATGACAATGGCCTATCAACGGCCCACCCAATTAAAACAAGTAGAGGAGTCACTAATAATGTCATTTGCTATATTAAAAGAAGTAATTAATTAATAAGCATAAAAAAAAAAAAAATTTTTTTTTTATAAAAATGATAATTACCACGGAGGTATTAAGAATCAAGCTGACAGCAGTGTCGACTTTATCATTAAAAGCTTCTTTGATGGCTTCATAATGCTCAATAAAATTGCACACGACTAAAAAAGAAATATAGATCAGTCATGTAAATCAGACATGCTAGAAATAAAATATTTAATAACATTACCGGCAATAGGAAGAATTACTATTCCGATAAAACCGCCTCCAATGTGGTTATGTTCGGCAAATTCTTCGAGACCCCTAACCAAGAACATAGCGAAAAAGGTAATACCGACTATAGAGCCCATAAGTCTATAAAATAGATTTGTTAAATTCATGTTGTAAACCATTTATTTCATGCAAAAATAATCAAAGAGAAAATAAAGCCTACATGAAAATGGCAATGTACCAAGGGAATGGTTTTCTTCCTCTTCTTTCTTCACACTCCATGGCATTAAGTGTCTATAGAATACCGAGAAAAAGAAATTGCCATGAATAAAAAGAGAATAATGGAGTAATAAAATTAAATAATAAAATAAACTAAATTCTAACATCTTCAACATGAGTTTTCAACTGAAATAATAACGTTCCAAAATATATAGTCATAAGAATGATCGCAGTTGCATGACTGATATTTTGAATGTCACAATTAATATTAGTAGAATTAGATTCGTTGTTCATTTGTGGGGCAGCGGCTATTTTGAATGCAGTAGGTATAACTAATGCAAGAACGCCAAGAGCTAATACTGAAGCACTCGTATTCACAAATAATTTTGCTTTAAATTGAGAGTCCTTCAAATGAATGGAAGCTTGACTTGCTCGCATAAGATTACCACGCTTAGGCATCGCGCCAGCCAAAAAGGCTATACCAAGGACCTAAAAGCTTTAAGATCAGAATAAATCGAAAAAAAAAAAACGAATAATATAATTTAAATATAACTTAATATTATACTTATACACGAACCAAAGTGATGTTGCAAAGAATAGCACCCAAGACAGCCGAACGAACAATATTATATTTTTTGTCGATCAATGCCACAGTTTCAATAACAAGTTCAACAAAATTTCCAGAAAATGCGTGTAAAACAGCGGCATATTGCTATAAATGAATGGTAAATCGGATTAAAAAAAATTAAAAAATTTGACATTCGAAAAGTAAAAATAACATAAAATCGGTTAAAAAACTACATACCGCTTTACTTTTAGCGGTTAAATCTTCAATAGCCATTGTTAATAAGTTAGATAACGGTATGATCGCAAAAAAACAGAGATAAGGTTTTTGCCATATCGCGGCAGGGATGACGAATAATAATAATAAGTGAAGTGAAAAGTATTTTATCACTTCTTTGGGTTTAGGATTATCTCCTAGAATATTCTTCTTTTGTTCAGATTCAAGTTCAGTACTCGCGGATAATCCGGAAGTATTTTGGTTTGAACTAATATCTATCTGCGTACTATGATCATCTTGTTTCTCTTGAGTCGACATTTGAGATAGAAACTTAAAAAATTATTACCAATATTATCGTTATCGTTACAGTATTAAATAAATATAACATATAGATATTATAGAATATAGTATACACGAATTTTAATCAGAATTGCCCAAGAGATTAATTAAATCCTCAAATTACCAAGCGAAAAGAGGATTATGTTTTAACATACGGGAATCAGGTGTATTTAAACTCATTGACCAAGACGTAACTGGAATAGCGTCCTGCATTTGTACTAAAAAAACTACGTAGTACAGATTTACTATCGAGGTACGACAACTTTGGCAACAACGATAAGCCCAATGGCGATATTTATTAACATCCTTGTTAATGGAATGAACCGAGATTTACTAATTAACGACCAAAAAGACCATAATAAAGTTATATTAGGGTGAAGATAGGTAGATAGATAGGTAGGTACGTACATGCATAACTATACTCGTAAAATCACGCTGAAAAATTAGTAAATTTAATAAAACCGTGCCAAAACAACGGCAAAATCTCAAAAAAAAAAAATATGTAGGATCTTCGATCGATTCATAATAAGCCCCAAATTACACATCTTTGCCTTTTGGGGGATGCAAAACCTGATAACTACAAGACAGTATATTTTGTCCTAAAAAGGTCAATATTTGGGGATACATATTTATCAGTATTAATTTGTATAACGATCCTAATTTTAAAGTTTCTAGAAAATGGGAGTAGGACAAATATCACACAACTATGATTACTAAAAAAGCAATAAAATGCGCCTTATAAATTTCCAAAAAAAAATAATGATAATAAACTTTTTGATTCAATAAATTTCTGATTTGGAACTTTCAAATCTAATAAAAAAAAGCGTCAATGAATCTGATCATTATATAAATTGTACACGAGACTCAAATTTTTATTTACACAAAACAAATAAAAGTGACAAATTTTCATTACTGCATTAATTAAATAAATGAACCTTAGGAATCACATAATTGAGAATTATATGAAATATGTAAAGTAGTCTTATTACGGAAAAAAGAGTGTCCGAATATACTGGAGATACAAGCTAGCTACAACTGTTACAGACGCGGTCAGACCGTTCCCACCCTATGCACCCGACTTACTCCCGAAGTAGCTACGGCAAACGGCAATTCTTCCATATCGGTTTCTATCTTCAGAATCTGTGAAATCGTTCACCATTATTAGAGTTCATATGGAGGAATAGGCGGTGGATGCATTTGTGTCACGGTTCCAGAGGTCTAAAAAGAAAGCACGCTAAAAAAATCTCGGAAATTCACTATTTAATTAAATAAAATGAGACTTTTGCATATTTTAAACGACCAGAATCGTGACTGTTTATCCATTCGTCCATCGTCCATCACATGTTGAATATATAATACTTGTTCTGTACTCATCTACAAGTCGAACTCTTTTTCCCAATCTTCGTCTCAACTCTTTGTATAGACTCTTGATTGGTCCAGATACATGCCCTTTAGAGCAACTTGAAATTTCCTATTTCCATATGCAACTATTGTTCTTGGATTTTCGCAAAGTTTATTTTTCGTTTTGCATTACAATTGTGCCAATTATTCGATTTGACATTTATTTTTTTCCGCTATTCTCATCCGGTGTCACCTGAAGGAGACCTTAATTTCCTGTAATTGTCCGCAAAATGAAAAGTAACCTTGCATAACCTTAGATGTAACATTTTCTATTAATTTACAGTAAATTAAAAAAAAAAAACCGACCGACTGACCCAAGCTTCAGATTACATGTAATGCAAAACGAAAAATCAACTTTGCGTGGCCTTAGTGATCTGCTCACAGATCTTGTTATATGCCTTATTACGGTTAATATGCGACTTCCATCGCATATGAAGCCAACGCCTTGCACCATACAAAATAATTGTTATAGGAAGTGATAGATGAACATGATGGTGTCAGAATATCTATTTTTAAAAGAATTATTAAAAGTATTATTTAATTTATACGTAACGATAGTGCAAAATTATGCATTTAAAGCATAAATGCATAAGCGTATAGGCTTAAGTATAGTTATAATAAATTTTGCAGAACGCTTATTAAATACAATTTACTATACGGATCTTGTTATAAAAAATGAATATGCGTTAACCTTTAACTTAATAAAGATCTCTAATAGTTATTTGAATGTAATCCGAAATGCTCGCTTAACTTAATCAATGCTATGTTTAGATCGGTCTGCACTCTAGTTATGTACATTGATGCATATAAATTCTATTTTAATGCTAACCAAAGATAATCATGAAAATTTTAAGCTTTGCTCCGTCCGTATTAACGCTCATGGGCGTTATTTTTGAAAATCGAAACCCCTTAAAATAGCATATGCAGTCTCAAATTAACGCCCATGGGCGTCCCGGATTAACGCGCACCTTAATATACTCTTGTATAAAAAAAATTTAATACTTGAAAAGTGTGCTTTTCGAGCTTTAACAGTCGTCTCAATGTGAAGAACGACTTTTATTAGAACTTAAAAATAGGTTTATGGTATCAAACCTAGTTTCGAAGCATTTTTCAAATATTATTATAATTAAGGGATTATAATTTAAAAATCAACCTTTATTTCGAAATAACGCACATAGGCGTAAATAAAACTTTATAAAATTTAGTCAACTAAGTTGGCTAAGTCTGCTTTTATAAATCCGGCTTAGTAAATCGATATTTTAGGAATCGACTAATAATACTAGTTAAAAGTAATATAATTCTAATAAAATATAATAAAATCAAGAATTAAAATACTTACTGCATAAAATATCTTAAGTTGAATTATTGCCCTTAATCCAGACTTCCCTTTTTTTCTTGCATGTGTATGCTAGCTAATGAATGCCACTCTTTGGTCAAACATTTAATTTTATATTTTTCTTCAGTTACCACTACAAATAAATCCTTTTGACCTGGATCCAACCCAATTATGTGATAGGACCCTGAAGAACTCTGATATCTGAGTTTGTATAATTTCAGAAATATTTCAACCAAATAGATATATAAAATAGAATAAATTTTAAAAAATTTACTATATATAAATGCAATGTTTGATGAATTTTTTATGCAAAATTTTCTTTTTTAAAATATCTAAGTTATATTAGAGTTTTTTGGAGTCCTTATACAATCACCATTTCTAATATCCAAAGGATGAAAATTATCCTTCTGATCATATCCATAAGTATCTATGCCTTCTTTCATTATTTTTTTTTTTAAGATTCATATTTAATATTTATCCTATCTGTTATAATACTAAATCCAAATCACTGATATGTTGTTATAACTATACTGCACCAAAATTGATTTTTGAAAAATGTCTATTTTGGGTTTTCAAAAATAAACTAAAATTTTTTATAATGAAGAGCAAATAAAATTTATATATATATATTCCTTATAATTTCATTTATTTAAAAAAAAGATATTAAAAAATTTCAGGTTTTAAATAAAATAGATCAAAAACAATTTTGGAAAAAATTTAAAATTTGGGTCCCAAAACCCAAAATAATTTTGTCACCATGTATACCAGTAATTATAACCTTTAATTTAAAATACCATTCTCTACTATTCTCAATATTCTTATTAAGTCCGATTTACTATATTCTATCATAAATAAGCACCCTTTTTATTAAAATTTTAAACTTAAATATCTTGACAATTAACTAATCAAATTTAATAAATTTCTTTTATTTCAATTTTATAAATTTATAAAATTGAAATAAAAGAAATTTTATTAAATTTGATTAGTTAATTGTCAAGATATTTAAGTTTAAAATTTAAAAAAAATGGGTGCTTATTTATAATAGGAAATAGTAGTTATTCTTTCAAATTTACAAAATTTATTTTTGAATATAAAGCATTAGTATCTATACTAAAAAATACACCAAATCGATATATTTTATTTTATATTTCATAAATTTGAAAATTTTTATAAAATTTCAAAATTTTTGCTTCAAAATTTTTATAAAATATGCTAGTTTGATATAATTTTTCAGTGCTAAACAAGTTTATTTAGAACAAAAAGTTATAATCAATTAATGGATTGGATTTATTTGTGCTAAATTTAATACTTTGTACTAAATTCTTACAGACTTTAAATTTAATTATCTAAAAATTTTAAAAATTAACTGTATATTTAAATATTTGGTTCAAAGTATTCTAAAACTATACAATTCTATAAAAAAAGTTTAATAGCCTTAGATGGTTTTTTGAATTTTATAGATTTTTTTTGTCTTTAAAATTTTAGTTTAAGCTAATTGGCCGGAGCGTAGCGACGGACCCTAAGTGTCTATGTGAAGTGATACAAAAGTTACGTTTTTGATGCATTTTGCCCAAAAAACATATCTTTTCTGATGCATCTTTGTACATTTATGGAAATTGTATCAAAGGTGCAACTTTGAAATTTTTTGTCTGTCACTACGCGTGTCGCGTAATTAAAAAGTAAAAAAAAAAAAAAGTCAAATAAAAAACAAACCTATTGTACATAGAGTTACTTTTAAAGCAGTATAACGATAAAACCTGCTTTTTTATTAAAAACTTGCTTTATTATTAATTACGTTTGTGCACTACATTCCTTTTCAAATACTTTGCTCTTTTTTTTTAATCTAACCCTGTAACACTCGAAACTCTTAAACACTGCAGAAATCCAAAGCTTTGAATAAAGGTCTTTGACGAATATGAATTCGTACTTTGGCCCAAAATACTGTATGGAAAATGAAAATAAGAATTGGAACCGCGAAAAATTATGCGAGCGATTAATCATGTCATTTAACACAATTAATAATCGTTTAATTCGTGATTCTTTTGTAAACAATAGTACTATCATAGTAAAAGTTGGGGGGAATCTAATATAAGTTTTATAATAGAGCTGAATCCAGCTTCACCCACAAGGTAGGTCATCTTTTTTTCAAGATAACCTTTCTTGGAGCTCTAATAAAAGTTATAGAGCTGATTTTTGTGGTTCTAATAGTAGTAAAATCAGTAAAATTGATCTGGTGGTTGTTGAGATACCTTAGCTTTTCTTCTTACAATCATATAAGGTTTCTTTAAAATTTTTTAAAGAAATTTTATATGATTATAAAGAGAAAGGCTAGGGTATCTCAACAACCACCAGGCCAATTTTACCGATCTTACTACTATTAGAACCACAAACATCAGCTCTATAACTTTTATTAGAGCTCCAAGCAAGGTTATCTTGAAAAAAAG